>NEWO01000459.1:264862-312345 GCA_003013225.1 Phalaenopsis aphrodite | reverse complement strand
CCTCAATTTAAAAAAGTTTTAATGTTAAGTTAACCCAACAAAACAAATGGTGTGTCGGGCTGACGACATTAAACCAAGCGTTTTGTGAGAGGCAACCCATACATATATGTCTATGTATTACTATTTTGTTTGATAAGTGTCTTATATATTAGTAGATAATAATCCTATTGCATTTATTATAAATTAAGTCAAATATTGGTATTGGAGAAAAAGTTAAAATTAAATTGAACAAAAAATGAAAGTCGCAAAATTTTGGCCACTAGTGCCGACGACGCCCAAGAAAACGGATTTCACCGCCAACAGCGCCAATCAAGAGTATTGATGGTGCCGAGAGTGGTTTAACGGTTCAGACAACTTTTGGCGGACATTAGCGGGATTTCGCTCCATAATAACTGTCAGGAGGTGTTGTTAAAGTCCTAACAACATCTTAGGATGCCAAGAAACTTCCTATTTACAGATTCTATGGCTTCTAATTGCAGAAATACTTCAAGGTATGGAGTTTTCAATAGAAAAAAGATGATTATTTTTTACGTGCAGAGATTATAGATAAAGTTATTGTGAAGAAGAGATTGATCAAGGAGAGATGATTTGTTAATCATGGATTGATCAATCCAAGTGCTACGGTTGACAGATCATTTTACAAAGGCAATGAGAAGTTCTGTGTTACACTACTGTTGTAGTTGTTATGCCTGTAGTGAAAGAGTTCTAAGCAAATCTACATGAAATTACCCAAGGAGTTGTCTTCATACGAGGTAAGGTTGTACCATTTACTCCTGCGAGGATTAATGAATTATATATGATAGAAAATGTTCCAATCTGTCATTATATAAATTTCATTCCTACGCGAGATTTGATGCAAGATGTTTATAATTTTTTGACAGATGAAAGTGATATGTGGGAAATACGAGATTAAGGATATATTAGTTTTCCTGCTTCATCACTTAATCCAATTTGAAAGCAACGACATTTCTTTATTTGTGCAAAATTACTCCTTATTATGAAGATTAGTAGAGTCACCAAGGAAAGTGCTATTTTAAACTATTGTATTCAAATGGAAAAACTTATTGATATAGGATCAATCATATTTAAATCTGTTATGGGTATCATTATGAATGGGCCAATGTATGGACTTGGGCATCTTTCTACAATTTTTCTGATTTGTAGTCAATCCCAAGTGCCATATGAAAGTTAGTAAAAATTTTACTATCATGGGTGCCCATGATCTATATTGATGATCAGTATGTTGGTAATGGAAATGAAGCACTAAATGCTATTGTGGATCATTCTTCACATGCTTCAACTTCATTTGTACCACTAACAGTAGGAAGTTCGCTTACTTGGAGAAGAAATTGAAGAAAATTGAAAGGAAACTTCAGAGTATTATGAATGCAGTGGGAGATCTTAAGTACATTTTTTATCACCTTGATTGTAGAATGAAAGAAAATTTTGATCATACTAGAACTTTTGAAGCATGGATTAGTTCGAATGTTTAAAGAAAATGGGTGGATCGAAGAAAATTCGACAGATCAATTCTCGTATTGATCCTTCTACAACCTATATGTTCATTATCAATCCATGGGAGATATTGGAGGAGGTGAAAGCACTGAAGATGAAGCGGATTGATTGAAGACTTTGGATTCTCTACTTGCTTAAGAATATTCATGTATTTGATGTAATTGTGTGGATTTGATTTGATTTGGTTTGGTTTGTTTTTGCTTTAGAATTTTGAACTTTGATTATGTGTATAGTTTTTTGTCAGCGTTTAGTGTTGTGGCTTGATTTCGATACTGATTTATAATTAGTTTGCTTAATATATGTGAATGTGTAACTTGTTAAATGTGTTTGTAAAAAGTGTATTTTCATATATAAAAGTTAGTTTGTTGTTGTTTGTGAATGTTTATTTGTGAATTACTGTTAGATAAAAATTTTTGTTTAAAAATACTAAAAAAAATTTGGAGTAAATTAAAATGAAATTGAAAATTTGAAAAAAAAAATCAAAATAGTGAATTTTGGGCCTTCAATGTCAATGGCGCTGGCATCGGCGCCGACGACGACTTCAACCCGAGAGCAGTAATAACCCCTTTAATTCGCGATTTTCACCGCAAAACCTCCCTTTTTACTCCTAAAGTCACCTTCAACCTTCGGTTTTCAAACTTAGGGCTTGATTTTAGGCAAATTTGAGGCAATTTAAATGCAAAGGAACTTTGGATTTCATTTTCTCTAGGTAAGAGCTACACTTTAAAGTAAAAATTTTTTATTTTCACTAAAGATTTTTCTCACATTGCCTAGATCTGGAAGTTTTATTTTTTTTTTGAGAGATTTTGAGAAAATGCATTGGTGAAAAACTTTTACTTAGTGGATTTAAGTTTAAAGTGCTTTACATTTTGATTTTTGGAATTTTGGAATTTATTTGAATTTTTATCAATTTTTTCTAGATTTCTTATGACACCTAGATTGAGCAAAAGAAAAATAGAATATGACAAGCAAAAGTTTGTTAGCTTTAAAGCTAGTGCTCGATTTTGAAGTCTTTGAGAAAATAAGAAAGTGATTCCGGATCGAGGTTTTAAAAATACGGGAAGAGAAGTTGAACGATTGATTATCGCTCAGCAGTGAGAAAACTTCTACTCTTTTACTGCCGATGTGATAGTTGAGATAGTTATGGAATTTTATGCCAAATTTCCAGAGGCTTCTGATGAATTTGTTTTTGTTAGAGGAAAAAGGTTGGAGTTTACTCCAAGAAAAATAAATGAGTTTTATCAGTTAGAAGATGTTTATAGATGCCAATATCATTCATTCTCTGCCACAAATGAGGCCTTAGATGAGGTTATTTCTTTTCTGACTAGTGAGAAAGAGGCTTGAAAAGTAAAGAATGGAGTTAAAGTCAACTTTCCCCTTTCTATGTTAAATGTAGTATCTAAGGCCTAATATTATTTTATTTCTGGGAGGATGATTCCAACAAACCATCATAGTGAAGTGGCAAAGGATAGAGCCATTCTGAACTACTGTATTCAACAAGTGATGGATAAAAATGTAGGCTCTATCATTTATATGAACACTTGATCTATTGCTCTGGGAGAGACCACTGATGGATTGTCACACCATGCTCTCATTTATACACTTTGTTAGCATGCAAGGGTTGATTTCAGACCATATGAGGAGAGGATTGAGCCTCAGAGACCGATTGGGCTTGCAAACATTAAGACTTATGAGTCTCATGTTGATTGGAGATCTGGAAGTAAGGCCAGGGATATTCTTTCTACTTCTAGGACCCCTAATTTTAGGGAGCCTTCTTCAAGTGACCACAGTAATAGGGAGTTATTGGACCAAATGATGATTCAGGAGGGAGATATTTTGAGGATGGATCATAGGATGCAGAACATGGAGGCCAGAAATGCCCATACAGATGATCTGATTCGTCAGAAGTTTAAATATGATGCTTTAGTGAAATACCTGAGGGGTGATCATATAGTTTAGTTCCCTATTCACCCTATTTATACTCCATATCAGCAGCAGAAGTTTGATGTTAATGATGAAGAAGATGATGACTGATGATCTTTTTGTTTGCTTATTTGTTTGTTGATCAGAGGAAAATATGCTGCAATTTTCATACCTATTTTATACTTTTTTTATGATATTGCACTTTAAAGAAAGGTAATTTTTTTGTTTTGTTGCAGAAATGATGAATTAGGGTCATTGGAGCAAAAAGATGCAAAAAGGAGCGAATTTGGAGCAAGAAGGATCAAAATGTGAAGAATTGAACTAGGGCGTCGAAGGTGCTATCGACCCCGCCGACGACGAGATTGACGGTTATGCCCTATCAGGCTTTGAATAAGGCCAAATTTTGAAGGGATGCTTAGGCAACTCTTGGGAAAGCTCATCCACAACTTTAAAAGACTATTTTGGACAAAAATTGAGAGAGCCTAGAAGTCCTATAGAGTTCCTGGAGGTTAGAAAGGTTCCAATAGTGTGTAAAAATTATGAAGAATTCTTCAAGAGATTGTAAGAATGGAGGGAAAGTGAGAGTTTTCTTCCTCCTTGCTGCGTCGAAGATGAATTCTGTGTGGTGTAAAGAAAGAAAGAGATTCAGAGGAACTTCGAGGAGTTTTCTTGGGAGAAATTAGAGATAAGTTATTTACTTATTGTAGTTTGCATGACTTTGATTATATATATAAATTCCAAGTTTTGTTGTGTTTTTCCCATGAGATTTGAGTAATTTTCTCTGTCTTTCTCCTTGTCTCGAGATTTGTGTAATGGTGATTTGAATTGGTGAAACCATGAAAATTTTTAAGAAATTGTGATGATCGTTTCACTTCTATCTTCATTTACTTTCAATCTGGCCAATTGATTTGTTAAAATATGTTGAGTTTTACAACTAAAGTGAAGATTACATCCAAGATTCAAGGAGGTCAAAGCACTTGGAAGTTGGGTGCAAATAAATAGGGAAATAATATCATTGGGCATAGAATTTGAAATTTTAGAGTGACAGACTAAAATTCCCAATTCGGTTCTATCGTTTGAGTGTTGAAGTGTAGATGTTAGCCCTCAGGTGAGGGGACGTGAGAGGTCCAAAGTGAGAGCTGATATCCTCGTAGCCTAGCCACAGATTCAGTAAATAAGCGTAGTATTAGTCAATGTTCTTTATGTCTGGACCAAAGGGTAAAGAATAGGTATGCTCTTATTTGACACAATATAATTTGAACTGATTCACTTTATCAATTCACTATAATTTATTAACAAGGAGAAGAATGATTTCTTATATATTGAATATCACATTTAAACTTTCATTAGTATCATTAGTTATTTAATATTTATTAAAATTACGTAATTATTTCAATTGCCTATTAGTGACAGATAAGCAAATTGAAGTTCATTGTTGTGATTAAAGTATTGCTTTCTAAAATCTTAGTTTGTAATTCTAAACTTACTCCCTGTGGGATCAATATATAGGACACCATTAGAGCCCTATATTACTTGAGCGATACATATACTTGGCATTGATAAGTGTGACTTTACAAATTTATTCCGTCCATATTTATCGAATCTATAACTGTTATTAAGGATTTGGTACAGTTGCTGAAGAAGTAAATCTTTTAGCAGCAGTATTAAATACTTATATTTTTAAGCATATATAAAGTTGCGGTCATTTGTGTTTTACTTTTTGATTTTATTGTTTGTTTTTAGATATTGTTGAGACTCTGTTATTATGTTGTAATGTGAAACTATAATGTGTAAAACTGTTTTCATTTTTAGAATTTAGTTTAGTTCTATTATTAGTTTCAACACTTTTTATATGTATTGTAATTAACTCTTTCTCAGCAAATTTTATATATATTATGTGCAATTTAATGTTTTAAGCCTTGTAGTTTTTCATATTAGCATCTGCAGTATTTCAAAATTTATTTGTAAAAATCAGAATCTTCAACAGGTATGAATTTTCTGTATGTATTTAATATTTTCTTTCACCCGTTTATTTTTAAAGTTTTTCATGTAAATCTTTTTTAAAAATTTAAGTTTGGGGGGGAGAAAAATTATTTTAAAGAAGAAAAGAGAGAACTTAATTTTATTTGTCCTCACTTAACTATATTTTCAAAAAATTTAAATTTAACATGACTTTTGGTATTAGGGGTTAACTTTGGATAGTTAAATTTAAGTTTCTAAATATATAGTAAATTTAAGTAAATAATTTTCAATGATAAAGGTTAATTCTAGAGAGTAAGATATTTGGTAAAAGAGAATAAGACTATGTTTTTCTATTTTAAGTAAAGGAATTTGTATTTTTGAAGTATTAAAATCTTAAAAGAATCATGTAAAAAGAAAAAAATTAAATTTTATGTAATTTTTAAGTTAATATAAATTTGTTAAGTGAAGAAATGTAAAAAGTTTTTAACTTTAAGAAGAGGATAGTGAAGTTCAAAATCATTAAAGATTATCCAGATATAGTAATCTTCACATATATAATAAAAAAGAAGAAGAAAAAAAAGAAAAAGGGTATTAACAATGATTTGAAAAGTAAAGAAAAAAAAATGTGGGGAGAAGCTTGAGGAGATGCCTAATTAAAAATTGACTTCACTTGAATCAACTTAAGGAAAAAGACTTGGACACATTTTCTAAACTTTTTATTTGAGTATTAGCTTAATGATTAGTAAAGTTTTATGAAGTTATTTTTCATATGAATTTTCTAAGTGACTTTAATATGACAAATTGCAATTTTTCTTGAAAGAAATAGAGGATCAGAAATCTTGGACTTAAATACTGAATATCCTAGCACATTTACTATTAACTGGAGTTGTTTAGATTTTTTTTAAGTTATACTATTATGTTTAGAGAACCTAAATATGGAAGTCTAGAAGTTAAATTCTTTACCATAAGTCATATTTTTATATAGTAGAGGAGTTGCTTGAGGACAAGTAACATGTAAGTTTGGGGGATTTTGATACATTAAAAATATATGCATTTTTAGACTCATATTTTATACATATTTTTTGTGATATTGCACCTTAATGGAAGGTATTTTAATGTTTTCTTACATGTTATTGATTTTTAGGACTTAAAGTAAAAAGGAAGCAAAAAAGGATGAAATTTGGAGTCAAAATGATGTTTTTGAAGAAGTACTCAGCGCCGACCGCGCCAAGGGGAGCACCGACCTCGCCAAGGGCAGCACCGACCGCGCAGAACAACTGAATAACTGAAATTTTTACTCAGCACCGATGACGCCAAAACTAGCGCTGACGGCGTCAAAGGCAGTTCAGCCCCCATTTTTAGAAGGTTTGATATATTTAGACAATTTTTGAAGAGTTTTTGGAGGCACCTCTTGGAGAACCGACCTTGGACTTTATTTAGGGTCGAAATTCATCAAGAAAGTGACTCCTTTTGGCTCAAAGTCGTTCCACCACGCTCCATTTTTGCCATTCTTCATAATCTAACTTCATTGCATCACCATATTGGAGCCCATTAGTAATTTTTCTTTTATATTTTAGAGTTTATGTGGTGAGATTTAGTGTAAAACTTTCTGTAAGAGTGTTGGAGAAGGAGAAAAGTGAGAGTTATCTTCTTCCTGCATTTTTAAAGAAAGGCTACAAGAGATTTGTTTTGAGAAAGAGTTTAAAATAAGTTTTGTTTGTTTATTAGTGTTGTATGAACTTTTTTTTATATATGAAATTTGTGCTTTGTTGTGTTTTTCTCATAAAGTCTGAGTAGTTCACTCTATTTTTCTCCCTACTCTAAGATATGATGAAATGAAGATATAATATGTTATGCCAATATTAAAATACAAAATAAATTGTGATGATTTTTTCAACTATAAACTTAATTTACATTTCGATCTAGCCAATTGAATTGTTAAAATATGTTGTGAAATATATGACCGGGAAATGGAGTATGAGTTCTATAACAAAGTGAGAATCACATTTGATTTCATGGAGGAGAAATTCATTCATGGAATTAAGTGCAAATAAATAAGAAAATATTCTTTGTTGGGTGTAGAATTGGAGAATCTTTAAGGTGACAGACTTAAATCCCCAATTCGGTCTTAGTGTTTAAAAACTAAAGCGAGAGTTAGCCTTTAGGTGAAGGGAAGTGCGAGCTCTAGAGTGGGAGCCGTTATTGCATTTTTCCTTTTTGTATTATGTATGTATGTGTGTGTGTGTGTGTGTTTGTGTGTCTATATATATGGTGGTATTCGATTGGTGTTCGATTGGTGTCATTGTGGTATTATTTGAGGTGTTATTATGATGTTATTATGATGTTATTGCAGACGTATTTTGGTGTTATTGAGGTGTTATTTGTAAGGCATTGTGGCGGTATTCGACTGATATGATTATGGTGTTGTGTGGTGTTGTTATAACGTTATTGTGGTATTTTTGGTGTGTTATTAAGGTGTTATTTGAGTTATATTGTGGTGCCTTTGTTGTGATATTTGATTGTTTTTATTATGGTGTTATTTGAGGTGTTATTACAGTATTTTTATGGTGTTATTGAGTTGTTATTTGAGTGATATTGTGGTGGCTTTGTGGTGGTATTTGAATGGTGTTATTGTAGAGCTATTATGGTGTTATTACAATATTATTATAGTGTTATTAAGGTGTTATTAGGATGTTGTTGTGGTGTTATTATGTTGTTATTGCAGTATTTTTTGGCGTTATTGAGGTGTTCTATTTGAGTGATATTGTGGCGATTCTGTGGTGGTATTTGACTTGTGTTATTATAGTGTTATTATGGTGTTATTGAGTATGATTCTGGTGTTATTTGAGGTGTTATTATGGTATTATTGCAGTATTTTTGTGGTGTTATTGAGGTACTATTTGGTGGTATTGTGACAGTTCTATGGTGTTATTCAACTGGTGTTCTTGTGATTTTATTATGGTGTTATTGCGATATTATTGTGATATTATTGAGGTGTTATTGTGTTGTTATTGCGGTGCTACTTTGGTGTTGTTATGGTGTTATTGCAGCATTTTCTTAGTCTTATTGAGGTTTTATTTGAGTAATATTGTGACGTTTTTGTGGTTGTATTTGAAACGTGTTATTATAGTGATATTATGATGTTAATGCGGTATTATTGTGGTGTTATTCAGGTGTTATTGAGGTGCTATCATGACATTATGTGTGATGTTATTATGGTGTTCTTATGGTATTATTACTTTATTTTTATGGCATTATTAATGTGTTATTGAGCTCTTATTGCAGTGTTATTATGATATTATGGTGTTATTGTTGTATTTTTGTGTTCTTGAGGAGTTATTTGAGTGGTATTGTGGCGGCTTTACGATGATATTCAACTGGTGTTTTTGTGGGTCTATTAAAGTGTTGTCCCAATAAGATTGTAGTGTTATTGAAGTGCTATTAAGGTATTATTCCAATGTTATTATGGAGTTATTATGGTGTTATCACATTTTTTGTGCCAGTTCTGTGGTGGTATTTTACTGTTATTATGGTGTTATTATAGCGTTATAACGGTGTTATTATAGTGTTATCCATGTGTTATTCAGGTTTTATTTTTGAGTGGTATTTTGGCGGCTCTGTGGTGACATTTGATTGGTGTCATTGTAGTTTTATTTTGGTGTTTGCAGTATTTTGTAGGCATTATTAATGTGTTATTGTGATATTATTGTGACGTTATTGTGGTGTTTTTATGGTGTTGTTGTGGTATTATGGTGATGTTATTGACGCATTATTAAGGTGTTATTACGTTATTTTTTTTTGTGTTATTATGGTTTTTTTGAAGTGTTATTTGAATGGTATTGTGACAGTTCTGTAGTGATATTTAACTGGTGTTATTATTGTATTATTATGGTGTTATTGCGATATTATTGTGGTATTATTCATGTGTTATTGAGATGTTATTGTGTTGTTATTTTAGTATTATTATGTTGTTATTGTGGTATTTTTGTGGTGTTATTGAGGTGTTATTGTGGTGTTAGAATTGTGACAGTTTTATGGTGGAGAAAATGTTGTGACGGTTCTGTTGTGGTATTCGACTAGGGTTACTACGGCGTTGTTATGATGTTATTACAAGTTTGTAGTGGTGTTATCCAGGTGTTATTGTGTTGTTTTTTGAGTGACATTGTTGCACCTTTGTAGCAATATTCTACTATTATTATTCGAGTGTTATTATGGTATTATTGTAGCATTATTAAGGTGTTATTATGATATTATTGTCGTGTTATTATGGTATTATTGCAGTATTTTTGTGGTATTATTGTAGTGTTATTATCGTGTTATTGTAATTTTATTTTTTTTTGTTATTCTGTTATTTTTGTTAAGTTTTTTTTTCTTTTAGTTATTTTCATTTTATTATGATTTTCTTTTACTTTTTTGCAATTTAGTGAGCTTGGAGATCTTTGTAATGATTCATATGCAAACAAATTTCTTCTCACCATTGTACACAGTGAAAAAGATGTATATAAAGTATATTGTGCTTATGCTCATCATATTGAATTTACTGTTCAAAAGGACCATAATAGTTTTTTGGTCGAATTTGAAGAGTATTAAAATGAAGGACTTATTATGTCTTTAAAAAAGAGTTGAATTTCACCAATATGGTGAAGTTCAAAAAAGAACACGCAAGGACTAGTTGTCCAACAATGACTATATGCAGTTGATGTTCAAGGCAACTAGACAGTTAAAAAATTTATAGAAACTCATAACCGCTCCTTAGTGAAACTTAGTGATAAGCATCTTTTGCGTTCCATAAAAAAGATAAGTGAAATCAATGCAAATGTGATCAGATCAATGACAGAATCAAGGATAAAAGCTAATATTGTGCTTATGATCATCATATTGAATTTACAATTCAAAAGGACCATAATAGCTTTTGGCCGAATTCGAGGAATATTAAAATGAAGGACTTATTATGTCTTTAAAAAAGAGTTGAGTTTCACCAACACAGTGAAGTTCAAAAAAGCAGACACATGGACTAGCTGTCCAACAATGATTATTTGCAGTTGATGTTCAAGGCAACTAGACAGTTAAAAAATTAATAGAAACTCATACCCGCTCCTTAGTGAAGCTTGGCGATAAGCATCTTTTGCGTTCCAGCAGAAAGATAAGTGAAATCAATGCAAATGTGCTCAAATCAATGACAGAATCAAGGATAAGGGCTAATATTATGCTTATGTTCATCATATTGAATTTACTATTCAGAAAGACCATAATAGTTTTTGGCCGAATTCAAGGAATATTAAAATGAATGACTTATTATGTCCTTAAAAAAGAGTTGAATTTCACCAACACGTTGAAGTTTAAAAAAGCAGACACAAGGACTAGCTGTCCAGCAATGATTATATGCAGTTGATGTTCAAGGCAACAAGATAGTTAAAAACTTTATAGAAACTCATAACCGCTCCTTAATGAAGCTTGATGATAAACATCTTTTGTGTTCTAGCAGAAAGATAAGTGAAATCAATGCAAATGTGCTCGGATCAATGACAAAATCAAGGATAAGAGCTAATATTGTGCTTATGCTCATCATATTGAATTTAGTGATCAAAAGGACCATAATAGTTTTTGGCCGAATTCGAGGAATATTAAAATGAAGGACTTATTATGTCTTTAAAAAAGAGTTGAATTTCACCAACACAGTGAAGTTCAAAAAAGCAGACACAAGGACTAGGTGTCTAGAAATGATTATATGCAGTTGATGTTCAAGGCAACTAGGTAGTTAGAAAATTTATAAAAACTCATAATCGCTCCTTAGTGAAGCTTGACGATAAGCATCTTTTGTGTTGTAGCAGAAAGATAAGCGAAATCAATGCAAATGTGCTCGGATCAATGATAAAATCAAGGATAAGAGTTACATATGCATTTAACTTTCTTGCTACAGAAGTTAGGGGAGTAGAAAAACTTGAAAGTATGAAGAGAGATGCCTCTAATTTCATTCTAAATGAGAGAATAGCTATACTTGAAAATGGTGACGCTAAGTATCTATTATAATTGTTCATGAAGTGACAAGCAGAGGATAGTATATTTGTGTGGGAAATTAATGCCACAATAACACTCAAATAACACCATAATAATATATCAATAACATCTCAATAATACCACAATGACACCTTAATAAAGTAACAAAAATACCACAATAACATCGTAATATGAACACAATAACATCTCAATAAAAACACAATAATACTGCAATAAAACTATAATAACACTAGTCGAATACCACCATAGTGTCACCACAATACCACTCAAATAACACTACAATAGCACCTCAATAATACCAAAATAATACCGCAATAACACCATAATAGAACACTAATAACACTAGTTGAACACCACCATATAACAGCCACAATACCACTCAAGTAACACCTCAACAACACATTTGTAACATTATTATAATGTCACAATAACAACATAATAACACATAAAAAAATAGTCGAATACTACCACAAAATTGTCATAATACCACTCAAATAACATCACAATAACAACTTAAAAACACCTCAATAACACCAAAATAACACATCAATACCACCATATGATTACCACAATACTACTATAATAAATTCACAATAACACCAATATAACACCTTAATAACACCATAATAATATTACTATAATACCCTGATGATGTTTTAACAGTGCCAAACTAATTTCACACCATAATAGCACCACAATAACACCAGTCAAATACCACCACAGATCCCCCACAATACTACTCAAATAACACCACAATAATACCTCAATAACACCATAATAATATCGCATTACCACTCAAATAAAACTACAATAACACCAATCTAATGTTACCACAGTGTTGCCACAATATCCCTCAAATAACACCACAAAAATACCTCAATAACATCACAATAATATGAAAATAGCACCATAATAACACCAGTCAAATACCACTACAGAACCACCACAATAGTATTCTAACACCACATTAATACCAAAATAACACTTCAATAACACCAAAACAATACACTAATAACCCCATAATAACACGAGTCTAACACCTCACTAACATCTCAATATTTTCACAATAATACTGCAATAACACCATAATAACACCTCAATAGCATCAGTCAAATACCACCACAGAACCTGCACAATACCACTCAAATAATACCTCAATAACAGCACAATAACACCACAATAATATATTAATAATACCTAGTTCTAGCACAAAATTTAGATTGCATCCACCTTGAAAAAATTCCAATCACTCATGCAAACTAATAATGAAATTTGGAAGAGAAATAAGATGGAAGAAACATAAATCACCATTGTCCTTCACCAAATCAACCCAGAATCACTAGAACATGAACAAAGCTGGGTAAAAGTTTTAAAGCCACAATTCAAAACCTAATTTAAGTCAATATCCTAAAAAACTTGCTTAGTACTCTCCAGTCCTACCCCAAGTTATACTCATAAAATAATAATCCATCATCTTTAAGAATCCAAAGTTTGTCTAAACTAATTTTCAAATAAATAAGTCATCTCTGATACAAAAATTAAATCATCATTCAAATACATCATGAAAATACTTCATAAATAAATATAATAAAAAAAACCAAAAGCAAAATTTTGCATAAACAATCATATATATAACCCAGTCCCATGGAAGCAAAAACACAGCCTTTTACCATCTACTTTGCATTTACAAAATTTGTCATCAAAGCTACTAAAATACAATAATGATTGGAATTGCATATGTACTAAATTCAATGTTTCTTTGGTTATTGATCAAAAATTTTATTATTTTTATTGGTCATGCTTTAATTAGTGTTTCTTAATATTTCTAATGGCACAACACATTCTAGGTTTTACATACCAAATAAATAAATAAATAACTACCCTAAATTAATGAAAACTCTAAGAAGGATTTTATACAATGATACTTTTTCCAATACTAGAAGTGAAGTGAGGCAAATATAAACTTTTATGAAGTGTGCTTTGTTTTTAGTCTTTGTTTTATCAATGAGAATCAGCCTTAATTTATTTCTAGAGTTTCCATGCCCAAAGAAATCACTATATGTGCATATTAATCTAGCTAACCCAATAAGAAAAGAAAAGACTATTATTTAAAGATTCATACTAAAGTAAATTTCTTAAGAAAATATGCATATAATTAGACAATATACCAAAATGTAATCTAATGCTAAACAAGATGTAACTTAATTAGATGGAAAATTTGTCCATTATTTTGCACTTGCTTCCTACAAAGGATCACACCCCTATAAACACCTTTACACATCATTAATACAAAAAAAGTATGCCCAATGCAAGAAGTTGTCACTAGTAAAAGGTCTGAGGTGGGTTTCTTTTTGCATCATTTGCAAAGAAGCTATTTTCACAATTCAAACATTTCACACCATTACATAATATGATATATATACAAATATTAAAATATTTTAGATATGCACACAATGATAAATCTTAAAGGCATAATAAGCAAAATGAATAAGAAATAAAAGCTAAATACTCCCAAGAAGAAGCATATTTCACAGAAATGACATTGGAGATTAAAATGATAGCTGATAGAACTAATATTAGTTTTAGAATGTTTTAAATTTGTACACATTCATTAATAAAATTAGGTTAAAACCAATAGAGTATTAGCTAATCTATTTAAAGTCAATCAATTATGCATCTGACAAAGCCCACAAACAAAGTTCATATGCGAATACAACTCTAAAATTTGACATTTCTGCCTATCAGCCCAATTTGTATTTCCAATTAGCCATCTCAATTTATACCAATGCTTCCATATATTTACAAACAAACATGTCACAGTCAAAATTGTTAGTTTTTGCAAGAGTTCCTCTGGCAGTAACAACTAGCTATTTTGATAGATTGCTCTAAAAAGCTTTGTCGGCATTTTTTTACAAATAATTTGATTTGTAAAGTTTCAAGTTCATTTAAATTGTGTCTTACAACACCAAAAAATATGATCTGAATAATGAATCACTGAGTTTTAATTGAATATACATACAACATTGTAGATGATCGCCTTTTGCATCTTGTTAGGAAAAGTGTTAGATAATCTTTTCTTTTATCTTTCAAATCCTCCATCAATAACGTCCAGTGTTTTTTATCAACAGTAGAAAATAATATAATTTATGTAATTTTTACAATTTTCTTTGTGACGTGTTACACGAACATTGAGTTGTATGATTATTTATATATCTACATAAAATGACACAAATGTCATCGTGGAAGAAGTATACAAACAAACACTAAGTTAACTTTGTAAGATATAGTTGAACTTCAAATTACCCAAAGTAATGGCAGCACATATAGTACGGATTATATAATGCCAGCGATTTATTCTTCTCTTTCTCAAATATAAGTGCAAGAACATCGACATGTTCGTTTGTAAACCACTCATTTGTAAGTGTTATCAAGTCCAGAATGGTTTATTACCACATGTCTAACATTATTCATAATATCACTCCTACAACGTTAACACATAGTTTTTGTTATATTAAATTATAAGAGTATTGCATAATAGATAAATGTGAGCATTTACTCACTTATCATTGTATCTACTACACTAACAATCAATTACTTGTTGCATTTCAAGAGGTATATCTATTTCACAGAGAAAAATCAACAACTATCTGAGCTAGCTGAGGCTACATAACTAAAAAATAAACATCTATAATGTTAACTTAAAAGTTGTGATACATAATATCAAGAGTTATTTTTTAATAAAATACCTTTGTCACATAATCATCTGCAAAAATAATCTCTGTCATGGAGTTCTCCCTCCTTGTTAGTGATTGTAATGCACACTGGAGTTAGAATTCCACAACTTTTATTATTTGTTCTTCTTATTCAATATCTAAAAGTAACATGTCACCACTAACGACTTGTGTATCTACGACATCATTTATTGTTTGTTGTTCTACATCATCTTTTATTGTTTGTTGTTCAGTTGATTTATGAACATCAGTTTCATCTTTTATTGTTTGTTTTGTTTGTTCAATATCTGCAAGTAACCTTTCACCCCAATGGCTGAAGTATACACAAAATCCCTTATTTCCTATTGTTCCACAACATCTTTTATTTTTTGAACATCTAGAAACTTAGTTTTCCTTCTCCACAACTCAAATGTAGTGTATGAAGAATTCAATTTTCTCTTCCTTTTGTTATATCTAGCCTTAACCCTTCATATTATACTGCTAAATGAGGATTATTATGTTCCTTTCTTCATTGAACACCCATCCAACTCCATTGTTATATTTTCTAATTTATTAACTTCACTCTTCAAGCCTATAACTATATTTTGTAAATCGGATACTCATTTGTTTATTGATTCTTGAAATTCACAAAGAATTTTCTCTTGATTTCTAAGTAATTGAATAATTTCATCAAATCCTTTATTGACCATTGTACACGTTGGCAGTGGAGTGATGTCACTTGAAATGAGAGGGTCCACATCAAATAAAATTAGTGATTGTGGTATGGAATGAGTTTCATGGGTAATATATCAAGGTGTTTTAATTGGATTAGGTTGTCTTTCAACTGTGGGAGCAAGCATGTGGTGTTCTTTGTCTTTCAAATCCAAAAAAAGAATTGAAAACCTACAATTAAACGTAATTACAATCACACTTGAGCTGTATTTTCCAAAATGAATAAAATTTTTTAATGAAATAAAAACCTGTATAGGTTTAAGCTTTTTAAAAGTTTGATGTATTAGGGATAACTCCCCGCTCACATTTATTGCCCACCTCAACAAGTGAAGCCATATCTCAGGTGCAGCAGAAGTAACAATAAACATATACTGATAATACCGGAGCTGTGTAAAAGTTAAATCATAATCTACTTTGATTTTAAAAAAAATTAAATGGTGTAAACATTACACTAACCTTGAGTAGAAAAAAAATACATTGTTATATCCCAATAACCGATCTTGCCTTAATTCTGTGATGACGACATTCACTTGATTAGTAAGAAACTCACAAATGACAAAGACCAATTAAAAGAAGGAAAAGAATGTACATTACCAACAAAAGTGTAAAGCCCTCTGAACGCACTAAAGTTGCTCGAAGGAAAAAATAAATTTATTAACAAAAACATTAAAAATAGTTCATCAAATGACATAAAACACTGCTTAGATAAAAACCTTCACTAGGTCATTATTTATCTGTCTCACAATTACACCATAAGAGGGAGCTTTATTCTAGTGTACTGGCTCTCCTCTGTTGGGCGCGCCTATCAGTAGGTGATACGCCTAAAAAGGTGATACTTTTTATATACATTTTATGCCCATTTTTAATGATATTGCACTTTAAAGAAAGACAATTTGCATGTTTTTGGTTTTAGGTACAAGAAATGGAGTTTTAATAATTTAATAATTCAAATATCCACTAACATCAATAAATCTGATCAATCCACACAAAAACAAACAATATGCCACAAAAAATTATAACTCACAAACATACTAACACAGATAACAATGGGTTGTCTCTCACGAAGCTCTTATAATAACGTCGTTAGCCCGACAAATTCCAATTTTATAAATATTTCACTTAGTCACAACTTTTCTCCTTGGCGGTTTTCTAATCCTCTTAAAAGTTCTCCGTAGTTTTGAGTCGTACGATTCAAGGTCTGCAGCTCCTGAACTATGCATTCAAAACTAAAGACTTAACTAATACAACATATATCCAGTACTTTAAGCACTTAAAAATATTTTTGGTATTTTAGATTTTCTTTAAAAAACACACAATAATTAAACACATTAGATAAGAATATTTTAACTTCCAAATCTAAGTCTTCCAGATTCAACAAAAATTCTCCTAAAGTTTTTATCATAGTCTCCCTGGTAACGACGCCAAAAACTTGATGCTCTTTAAAATGTGCACATGCATATATGTGTAATTACTTCAATTTCAATCTCATATGACAGTACCAAATACTTGATCTGACCCACAATTACACAAATATTTAATTCCATGACCAAAATCTTGACTTGGTTTCCTTAAGCGGTTAATGTGCAAAATGGATATGCTATAGAATTTATAATTGACTCATATTTTACACACTAGGGTCTCTATGCAAGTATACATATCGTTTCAAGTAGTATAGAGTTTTCTTTTAAGACCAAAGTGTTGATCCAACACAGAAGTGAGGTAAGAATCCCTCGGGCTAATTCCAGTCTACTACTGTCTGACTTATGTTTGGAATGACGATTAAAGATATTTTTCTATCAACTACTCCTAAATATAAACCTAAGTCTAAAGATAAAGCTAACTAGATAAATTGGTTTAGTAAATTTTGAGATGATAAAAACTATCTTTCAAGTGTAATGACCTAGATAATGTGAAAGAAAATAATGCTTAAAATTTAATGTAGCTAGTGACAAATAGGAGCATACCAAGTTTTCACCCTCTTCCAAGTTCATAAAGAACATTGGCTAATTTAAAGTCGATTCTTTAACATCTCAATTACCCTGTTAGAACTATCTAGTCTCTCACCACTAGAGTCACACAACCTATGTTACTATATTAGCTGAATCCCGGTGTTAAGGTACAAAACCTTAAGTCAAATTGGTTGGAATCTAGCCTGTCACCCTAGAAATAACCAATTTACACCCATCAAATCATATCACCCTATCTATTTACACTCACCCTAGATCTTGGTTCCCCTCTATCCAATGGTTAGTGTGGTATTCACTAGTTGGGCGAAATCATATCCTTCCCGGGTCATTAAGTTTCATAATGGATTTTAACATTACAAATGGTCAGTTCACAAAGTAAATTAAGAACCGGTAAAAATACCATCACATTTATAAAATAAGAGAATTTTTAAGCAAATCTAAATTCCTAAACATGCATCCAATTCATTGAAAAAAAAGTAAAATCAAGATAATGACAAAAGCAGTAGAAGAATTGATAGAATTATGTACTAATTACGTGCCAACAATGAACATATGTCTACCTAACCTCTCCCAAGTGTATAGGTACGCTTAGTATTCTTTTAGTTTTACATAACTAGTTGTCACCTAGAAGCTCCTAACAGAAATAGATCATGAAATATAATTCTTTAAAATTTGCATTGTCACCTAAAATACTTCAACATAGCCAACCGGTCAATGTGAGTGCACTCAAATTGCGAGATCACCCCTCTCCCGAGTTTTAGTTTCATTTACAACAAATTTTAACATAATTTATCACCACTTAAGTTATGTCAATGAAGCAAAGGAGATATTACTCATCAAATGGAAATAAAAGTTGTTCTATCTTAAAACAAATTTTCCTACTCATGCCACTACTTCATATCAAAAGAAAAGAGTAAGGAAAACTACTCAAGAAGCATGGATAAAACATAGTATAAAACTTCACTAAATCAAAGAAAATTTCATCAATAGTGTATACAACAATTATAAGATAATGAAGAACACAATACTCAGTTTTTTCCCTTTGAAAGAAAGATGTAAATTTCTCCAACAAAGCCTCCTCCCAATCCACACAATGCTCGTACATTTCCTTACACATATCTCTCAAAATCCTTCACCAACCTTTCAAGAAAAGGTAAAAATCTACATTCTTACTCCTATTTATGACCTTTGAACATTCTTAGAGTTTTCACGAGTTTAAAATGTCAAAAGGTGCATTCCTAAGTCCCAAAAAGTGCCTTATAAACTTCTTGAGGAATTTAGATCCATCCACAACCATTTATGGCACTTGGCGCCATTTTCTGGGAGAGACTGGCGCCAAGGCGCCACCCTGCTGATAGCACCCCCATTTGGCTTTGTTTTGCTTCGTTTCAGCTCCAACCCTCTTCAAGTGTTATATCTACAAGATAAACATGAAAATAACATTTCTTTAAAATGAAATTTGGTTCAAATGTATAGGAGATTAAGAATAGAAAGACATATCAAACTGCGTTAGTTCAAAATTTTCTTCTTTGCTCTATTTGACTCCAAATTGCTACATTTTGACTCTATTTCTTGTACCTGAAACCAATAACATGTAAAATATCTTTATTTAAAGTGAAATATCATTAAAAATGTAGCACATTTTTAGGCATATCAATAGAGCAACCTGGTGAGAGTCTAATCTTAATTCTTTCCCACCCATCATGAATACACTCTATTGAATATCCCAACATTTCAAGATGTAATGTTACGATATTATCTTGCATATAAGGAGGCAAATTGAAAAATTGAAGCACTTTAAAAAGTTTCAAGGTGTTCATAGTCTCCTCAAATAGGATATGTTTGACCGTATCAAGAACATATATTACTACAGATGGTCGACACCTATAGTTGAAATCCTTGGGTTCAAAAACCTATAAAAGAAGATAATGCAAACAAGAAATTTTGTTAATGCCAAATGTGACCATAATAACACCAAACTATGTCAACAATCACACCAAAATATGTCCACAATAACCAAAATATGTCTATAATAACACAAAAATATGTCCAGAATAACACCAAAATATTTCCATAATAATACTAAAATATGTTCCTAATGACACCAAAATATGTCTATAATAACAACAAGATATGTTTATAATAACACAAAACATATCTAGAGTAATGCCAATATATATATAGACAATTTAGAAAACTAATAACATCAAACTATAAGCCCATAATACAATTCAAATATGTCCATAACATAATAACAACAAAATATATACATGGTAACACCAAATATGTTCAAACAAATTAGTACCCTTATTGCACCAAAGTATGTCTAGGATATAACATACATATCATCACAATAACACTGAATCAATAATAAAATAACACCATGTTGCCACCAAAGTGATGATGTTATACAATTGAGATACCATCATGGTAACACTAAAGTAACACATGTGCATAATCAAATTACCATAAAAAAAATGTGCATGCAAAAACACCAATTCAACATAAAACAACCTGCCTGCAAAAACACCAACTTACAATACAACTCAAATAATATCACAATAACACATCAATAACACCACAATAATATCACAATAATATTACAATAATATCTCAATAACACCAGTCAAATACCACCACATAACTGTTACAGTATTGCTCAAAATACTCCATAATAATACTGCAATAACATCATAATAACATCTCAGTAACACCATTCAAATACTACTCAAATAATATCACAATAACACCCCAGTAGCACCTCAATAACACAACAAAAATACTGGAATAATACTATAATAACACTACAATAACACTATAATAATACCTCAATAACACCTCAGTGATACCACAATAACACCATACATCATTCAAATACCACCACATAATGCTACAATACCACTCAAAAAATGTCATAATAACACAAAAATAATATCATAATAACACCATAATAAAACCACAATAACATCAATTGATACCACCACAGAACTTCCACAATACTACTCAAACGCCACAATAACATCTCAATAACACGAGTCAAATATCACCACAGAATTGTCACAATACTATCACAATAACACCACAATAACACCTCAATAACATCAATCAAAGACCAACACAAAACCACCATAATATCAATCACATAACACTGCAATAACATCACAACTAACAAAGTAATAACATCATAATAACACCACAATAACACCCCAATAACTCCACAATACCACAAATAACACCAGTTATATTGTGGTGTTATTATGATTTTATTACGGTGTTATTATAATTGTATTGTGGTGTTATTGTGCTTATATTATGTTTGTATTGTATTGTTATTATGGTTGTACAATTGTGTTATTCGTGTCATCGTATTATGGTGTTATTGTGATATTATTGTAGTTGTATTATGATGTTATTATGATGTTATTGTGGCTGCATTGTGGTTTTATTATGGAGTTATTCGTGTTGTCGATGTTATTGTAGTTGTATTGTAGTGTTATTGTGGTGCTATTGTGTTTGTATTGTCGTGTTATTGTGGTTGTATTGTGTTTGTATTGTGGTGTTATTGTGGTTGTACAATGGTGTTATTCATGTCATCGTATTTTGTTGTTATTATGGTTGTATTGTGGTGTTAGTGTAGTTGTATTGTGATGTTATTGTGGTTATACAATGGTATTATTTGTGTCGTCGTATAGTGAGGTTATTGTGGTGTTGTTATGGTTGTATTATGGTGTTATTGTTGTTGTATTGTGGTGTTATTATTGTGTTATTACAGTGTTATTGTGGTGTTATTCGTGTCATTGTATTATAGTGTTATTGTGATGTTATCATGGTTTTATTGTGGTGTTATTGTGGTGTCATTATGTTTTTATTGTGGTTGTAATGTGGTGTTATTATAGTGTTATTGTGGTTGTACAGTGGTGTTAGTCGTGTCGTCATACTGTGGTGTTATTGCGGTATTATTTTGGTTGTATTATCATGTTATTGTGGTTGTTTTTGTGGTGTTATTGTGGTTGTACGGTTGTGTTATTCATTTCGTCGCATTGTGGTGTTATTGCGGTATGATTGTGTTTGTATTATGATGTTATGGTGGTGTTATTATGGTAGAATTGTGGTGTTATTAGTTACATAAATTTATTATGATGTTATTGTGGTGTTATTGTGGTAGTATTGTGGTATTATTATGGTAGTTACATAAATTATTAGTTACTATGTGAAACAATGCTTATGTTAGTTATATAAATTTTTAATGCAAGTACAACTACACAATAATAAGTACCTGGATGCTCTCTGTTGACTTTTACTCTCTCTATTTTCTTAATGTTTGTCCATTCTTGTATATTTTATTGTTTGAAAACACAGAGAATTACATGAGTTCGCACCCTTAATCCTAAATCCTTTCACAAGACTTATTTTAAAAAAACCTAAACATCATGAAACATAGATGGCGAGAGAGGGACCGCGACAACTATGCATCCGACGACCGATGGTTTAAGAGATTTCAAATGAACCAAACCCTAGCTACCAAAATCACAAATAAATAACGCTTTGCGAAATCCAACTCGATGGCGTTAGAAGGAAATAAAGATTGATTCGACGATTGATAATTTTATTTTGATGCACTGAATTGGATCTGATCAGATCATGCATTAAAATATAAAACAATCTTATTTTCAAAATAATGAGCTAGGTTGGAATAGACCGTATATTAAAAGATATAGAACTTTTTTATTTTTTTTAGTAAAGCCCGCGGGCTTACAACCTTATTGGAGTGGGAAAAATTTTGAGTAAGTAAGACGTACACAGCGCTGCGTACGCTTACCAATGGGAGCATGACACATCAGCCAAACCAATCCCACTGCATAGATTTGAAATTTTCCCTACGTGACTCGTCGACCTGGCAGCGCGGTTATGAATGAGCAATAATCGTTCCTTAATCGTCGTGAATCCAACCAGTTTGATCCTTTGGTACAGCTCCAATAACCGATTCGTAATCATTGTCTAACCTCCGGACGATTGAACCGCATGTATAATGTTGTGGTAACCTCTAAAGCAGTACATCGGGATTGTAACTTTGTGGCAAGCGACTGAGCAAATGTACTGATCGTGTAACCTTGCGGTAACCTCGAGAGCCTTTGTAACCTTCGCTTAACGCGTACTGCTCAAATACCCATGGTAAAAATTTAGGCAGTAAGAATTCTTTTTCGAAACAGGGTTTGTTGAAGTTTCGTTCGCGCCTAGGGTTGCCTTCCTCTCAAACGTTAAGGTATTGTTTTGGGTTTCACAATTGGATTCTCAAGCAAGATTAAAATGGAGGACATCGGCAAGGCTACGACCATGTTGGAAGAGGAGAATGTTGTGCAGTTTGACGAGGCAGAGAAGCCGGAATGGAAGAGGTCAAGAAGCTTGATGTCAACCAGCCAAAGCAAACTGTGAAGGGTGGATGTAAGAAGAAGGACTTACATGGCTCCAAGACAGAGGGCACCGAATCTATTAAGAAGCCCCAAGCCGTTTCTAGGTATTTTGAGACTTTGCTTTGTTTAAAGTTTTGTTCTTTTAAGAGACAATTCTGAATGTTGAATTTTAATCTTGAGTTTTAAGATATCTTAAATTTGAGTTTTTGGAAAGGGGTTTTGAATTAGGGTTTAGGGTAGAATGAATATTTTGATTACATGAGCTTGATTTTGTAATAGATTTTTACTTTGATTATTATTTACATGGTTTAACATACATTAAAATTAATTGTAGGTTTTTTAGCTCAAAATCAATAAATTGTAGATGTCGTCCATCTGCAGTATGAGAAGCTCTTGATAAGGTTAGGCCAACTATCGATGAGCACACGTAGAATAAGTTGGAAGCCATGAGCTTGGTTCAATTTTTTGAACTCTCTTCATACCCTCAGGATCATATTCTGACAATGCATATAATTAACTGTTGGGATATTGATCGAATGACATTTCAACTGGGTGGGAAAGAGCTCAGATTTGATGCTGACCAAGTTGCCCTCCTGATAGGCATGCCCAATAGAGGGTCAAGACATGCTAGAATAAAGCTTTTTCATGTAGCATTGATGCGAGACAAAGGAAAACTGAACTTATCAATTTTGTGTCAGGACATTCATCTGATCGTTTTATATAATTATTAATAAAGTTTTATGGACTAATTTATTTTTTCCTTCAAACAATTTTAGAGTATCCAAGCAGTTATCTTCTCTTTGCGAGGATGTAGAAGCTTTCAACTTGCATAATTGGCCTGCTACAGTGTGTGGCTTTTTGATTGAACAATTAAACCTATGTGCCATGAAAGTTAGGACGGACCAACCACTTGGATAAATTACTGGTTTTGTTTTCCTCTTAATACTTTGTTCTCTGCACATTATTACTGAAATCTATATTCATAATTTTAGATTTTCATATCAAATATTTATTTTAACATGCTTCAAACAACTCTGATTTTATGAGCATACGTCCTTGGTCGTGCCAGCAGTTCCTGAGGCTTGACCCTGAATGCTAAGATGGCCAGTAAATGTAAGATGGGATGCTTTATAGATTCAACTAGCCTTCAATATGCCCAGCTCTGCCGAGGTGAATTAAATAATGTTCAACATAAATTGGTATTATGGTCATATTATACATTGATTGCACTTGATTGTCTGCAATTTTTTGCAGGCGTATGTTTTTTTCTTGATGTAAGAGAAAGTGAACATCACTTACTCACCACTTCCCTTGAAGAGCCCTCCAGTCCTGCAAAGCTTCTCCCACAATGGGAAACCCATCCATACCACAGTCACCCATGTTGGTTGAGGTATCTTCTATAGTACCTTATCATATTGGTACTCAAACAATTGACAATCATACTTTTGAACATATGAGTTAAAGACTGGGACAAACACTTGAATTTAAAGAGATTCATGATTTATTAAAAGACCAACTGAAAATTATATTGGATTTTCAAGTATCTGTTGATAGTCATTTGATGCATTTAGAGAATACAGTTTTGGAATTTCAAGACTCTGTTGAAAGTTGATTGATAAAGTTAGAGAATACGGTAACAAACTTAAAGTATCATGTCGTGAAAGTAGAGAAAACATTTAAATAAACAGATGAGGAATTACCGAGAAGATGGGTCAAAGAGTCCTCACAAAGAAGCTTGATCAAAAGGATTAAGGATAGAGTAAATAGAAGAAAAAAGTCTCTCAGTTCCACATATATTGTTTTCAAAAGAAAGAGAAAAAAGGAACTAATAAAGGAACCAGATGAAATTGTTTAAGTTTCTTGAATTATTGTAACTTTCTGGAGTCCTAGTTAAGGGCAACACGTTAAGAAGAAATACAAATGCAAAGCAGAAATACAAATGCCTCAATACTATTGCCTAAATACAAATGCCTTATGAACATCCTGATTACATATTACACAATAAATACAAACGGAAAATCCTGGTTACATGTACCTTAAAAACATATGTGGAAAAACAAATGTCTCAATTCAAATGCCTCAATACATCTTCATAAAATTTACATAAAAAAACTAATGACTCAATACGATTTGTCTTCCATGCACCAAATTCCTCAATACAAATCAGTCTGGGCACAACAAATGCTTCAGTAATGTTTCTTACATCCTGATTACAACCTGAGTGAAAAAACAAAATAACATATTTATAAATCCTATTCATTAAAAACATTGCTATTAAAGAATAGGTCAAATTACTTACTGATCATGTAATGAATTTGTTATCATTGCAGTGTAGATTCCATGTATCGTGGAGGAAAGAAATTTTGCATTTGAAAGATCCAAAAATATTAAAATAACATACAAAACACAAAACAATTAACAAATGGTTATCGTCATTTTGCATTATATATCGACCTGTGTTAGAAAATTAGGCAGTGACGACATATTTGGATCAAGCTTTAAAGCATCGGGTTCTTGACTGGTTGAAACTTCTATCAGTTTACCCGTTGAAGTGGTTATGTGTAAGAAGCTTGTCATTGGATAAAACATCCCTAAATCAAATTTTTTAAGCAAAAAATACCTTTTGCTCTTTTCTTTCTCTCATAGTAACCTTTTAGCATGGAATTGGATATTCATTTAGGGCGCATTTTGGCAATATCATTCAGATTTGATTCTTTATTCACAGGTTTTTGTTTTTTTTAGCTTGTTTTCATGACTTTGAACCTCTTTCACTTATTATGTCATCAAATATCCAATGATGATTTCTTCATTGAATCCTTCATGCACTGCTCAACCTCTACATTTCCCTTAGCTTTATTAATAATTAGATATGCCATTTTTTGCGTATGTGTTTGGAATATTAGGTCACCTTTATCATCATTCCACATTTGTGACTGTTGGAAATGCTTGTATGCATAACTGTTATACGCATCTCTTTTTACATTTGCAGATCATCTCAATAAGAGATATTTATTTGGGATATTCTTAATATGTAGAAAATTTAGTACTCATATAGAGTGTGTACATAATATCCCATTGTTTCGAATTTTCTACAGCTACAATGAACCTCTGAACTGAAAGGGTCAAAATTTACAACCCAAGTTCTATTTGTCATGTGATCATCCAAATTTTTAATAAAAAAATTCATTTTTAATTTTTTTTAGAGGAATGTAATTGAAGATCACATGATCCATGAATAAACTCTTCCTCAAACATATTATAGAGCTTCCTTGAGTAAAATAGAGTTGTCTGCCACAATATTTGGCTGCTTTTCGCAACTGGAGTGATCATAGATTGATCGCACTTGTAATCTTCGTCCTTCTCGTTATGTCTCCATGTTCTGATGAATTGTTCAAGGCCCAAAAAACAATCAATAATAGAACTTGTGGGCTTAGCTACACCATGACAAATATTATTCGTTGATTCACTTCTCTGGGTGGATAAAATTTCCATTCCAAATACATCCTTATCAAATTTTGTAGTCTATTTATCTCTGATGTTGTACATCTCAACTAACCACACGTTCTCCAGTAGATTACCAGTCTCAATCATCATCTCCCATGTATTATCAAATTTCTCTTCAGACTTGCATTTTCTCATACACTTATAAAAAAGATTATTGACTATTTTATTCATCAACCCGCAGTGAAGCTTTGTAGGCAATTTATTGTATATGTGCCACTGGTATAATCTGTCATATATTTGGCAAAATTTGTACTATGGCTTTTCCCATTGCTCGATCCTGATCAGTATATATTGTAATTGGATAACTGTCGCCCATAAGATGAATAAAAGTTTTAAAAATCCATTTAAACTACTCTGTCGTCTCCTCTGACACGAATTCAACGCCGAAGAGAACATTCTGTCAATTGCGATTAACACCAACAAAAGGAGCACAACACATGTTATCTTTATTTAATCTGTAGCTATTATAAAAAATGATAACATTACCGAAGTAATTATAATCATTTCTGGACGTGCCGTCACTCCAAAAAAAAAACTCATTAGCCAACCACTCTCATTAATTTTGAAGTCTCACTCAAACATGCTATCCTCAACACGTCTCTCTGTGAACAGTTGCAATAAAGCATTGACATCGCCATTTTCAATTCTACATCTCCTCTCTCTTTGAATGAAATTAAAGGCATCTATCTTAGTACACTCCAGGTTCTTAACTCCCACAACTTTTGTGGCTAGAAAGTTAAACGAATCTCTAGGTCTTATCCCTGATAGTGTCATCGATCTGAGCACATCTACATTGACTTTGCTTATCTTTCTGTTGGACCGCAAGAGGTGCTTATCACCGAGGTTTTCTAAGGAGTGGTTATGAGATTCAATGAATTTTTAACTATTCAATTGCCTTCAACATCAATTGCATATCGAATCATTGCCGGACAATTGCTTCTTGTGTATGCTCTTTTGTATTTAACAGTTTGTGTGGCCTTCAGCTCTTTCTTGAAACCTTCTTTTCCACAGACAGTCCTTCGTCTTAAGATTCCTAGAGTTAGGCAAGAAAGTGTCATGCTCCTTACGAACACTGAATCCAATACGATAAGCGTGAGCACAATATACTTTGTAAGCTTCTTTCTCATTGTGGACCACCGTTTCAAGTAAAATATTTGCAGTTTGCTCCGTACATTTAGGTTCACTCTCCTTAAACTACACAAAATATAAAACTATATTAAACTCAATAACATGTGCACAAACATACAACCTTAAGAAGCACACCCAACAAATAAGAACACTATAATAAACCCTAATAAACACAACACAACAAACAAAACAAAAATAATACAACTTTACAAACATTCACCTCCATAATATTCTTAAAAATCATACAACAAATAAGAACACCCTAAAATCAAACAACATTTTAATGAAACTGAAGAAATGTCTCTCAGTTAGACCTCAAAACACACCAAGGAAATCTCCAAGAAACACAACCACAAACACACCAAGGAAAACACCAAATAAACATACCTAAACACACCAAGAAACAAAGATATGCTGGCGGACAAACACAAAGAAATTTGTCGAAAAAAAAATTACAGAACTACAAACATACAACTAATACGCAAACACACCTCCACTTTAATATCGACTTCTTCTTTGTTTGCTGGAAATGTATCTTCTCCTTCCCTGTCAGACATGAAATGCCAGTTTGTGCAGTTTATCTTCAACATCAAAATGCAATAAAACAGTAAACCCTAGCTGTTTAAATAGTAACATTCTCGCGCTCATATTTTTAAAGGAAGGTTATCACGCGATTACATTGTATTCATTGCAGTAGTACAACTCCGTGAATTGGCGAAAGGATCTCGGAGATTACCGAAAAGTTACAAAGCTGCGGTACATGGCTTTGGAGGTTACCACAACATTACACGGAAGGTACATTTTGTCCAGCGAGGTGCGAAGGTTACCAGTCAGTTACAAAGTCGTGGTACAACGGAGTTCAGAGGTTACCACACAGTTACACAACCACGGCATAGGGGGTCCGCGGTTTCTCAGAGTTATAGATCGGTTATTGAAGATGTACCACTAGATCAAATTGGTCGGTTACACGACAGTTAATGTTTAGTTATTGCTCATTTATGACCGCACGGGCTAGATCAACGAGTCATGCGGGGAAAATTTCAAATTACACTGTGGGACTGATTTATCTATTGTGTCCGTTGATAGTGCGCAGCGCTCGTACGTAACTACACAAATTTTTTCCATTGGAGTGGCAATATTTTGTCCGTCGTTCCCGGGAAAAGTTATTATATCAGAACTCCGCATGCAGAACTGGTTGCGCAGTCCAACCTCATACTGACATGTGAAGGGCCACCTCATTTACATGAAAAATGAAAAAAAAATGAAAACGCACGACCCAACCCGACCGATGCGTTACAGAGCCTAAGCAAATATTTTTTGCGTTAGTTTTTTTTGTTCTATAACACAATAATAACAAACTAATAACACACTATTAACACATAATAACACACTAATAACACAATTATACACTCCTAGCCCGCGGTATAACACGTGAGAAATATTCTCTGCGTGTTATACAACGGGTTATAATGCCGCCCCACGTGTTATATTGTCGCCCTATAACACTCCCCTAGCCTGCGATATAATATGCATGAAATATTCCCCATGTGTTATACCGGGGGCTAGAAAGTGTATAATTATGTTATTTGTGTTATTAATGTGTTATTATGTGTTATTATGTGCTATTAGTGTGTTATTGAGTGGGGAAATATTCTTATACCCTTAATAATATATCAATAACACATGAATAATGTGAAAAATATTCAGAATAATGCGAGAGAATATTTTATAGGATCACTTTTTCATTATTTTTTGAGGGGGAGGTAATAATTTTTCCGTTCCCGGTCCACAGCACTCGATGTCAAACGGGAAAAAATATTACATCACTACTACGCACGTAAAAATAACGTGCGTAGCCAATCAAATCACACCACAATATCTCGCGCGACAGAGAAAAAAAAACGGCGCAGTAACACGGAGAATATTCCCTCTGTGTTGTTCATGTGTTATTGCGCGTTATTCATGTGTTATTGCATGTTATTCATGTGTTATTGATGTGTTATTGTGTTATTATAACACTAAGAATATTCTCAGGACACAATAACACATGAATAACACACAATAATACTTGAATAACACGGAAAATATTCCCGACAGAGAAAAAAAGGCACAGTAACAAGAGAAAATATTTTCTTCCGTGTTATTCATGTGTTATTGTGTGTTATTCATGTGTTATTGTGTATTATTCATGTGTTATTGTGTCCTAGGAATATTCTTAGTGTTATAATAACACAATAACATATGAATAACACACAATAACACATGAATGAATAATAGGGGAGAGAATATATTTTCGTTTTTGGGTCGTGTGGGGGCATCGTGGCGTTATCTAATATTTTTTCGTGAAACGGAGCACTGCTCCACTCTGTTCAGTGAATTGGGGGCGACCGGCGAGAGAATCCCTTGGAAGTTTCAAGACTGGATCTCTCGAGAAAGGAGGGGAACGACGGCAATAATGGACCAGAACCAGAGGACTTCCAGGCCTGTTCAGCTCTACCCAGGCAGGATTACCATCGTCGATCTCTTCAACCTTTATCTTGGGGTATTTCTTTATCTCCTCGCCTCTGTCTTCCTCCCTTAACTCCCAATCTTGGTTCCGTCGATTTAATTTCTTTGCTTTGTTCTTTATGGTAGAGGAATTCACGGCAGAAATCTGAAGATATGCCCCAAGAATCCGCGTAAGTTTGCTCTTTTGGGCAGTTAATGCTTTTTGAAGGGATAGTCTATAATGTTTTTGAACCATTTTCACCCTTCGAATACTTTTTTTATTTTAACCTAGTTTATGTTGCACTGGCACCCCAATTGGAATCGGGAAGCATAATCAGATAATAAGTTTTCCAGTTATTTTACCACTGTTTGGAATCTTTAAAAAGAGTGATTAGCTATCTTCGAACCTAGAATGTACTATATGTATAATCAGATAAATTAACTATCCTTTTGTTTTTAGTAAAGCATTTGCTTTTATTTTTGTGGTTTGAGTTAACTCTGGTATCACCTAGAATGTACTTTTACCGAATAAGTGATAAATGTTGCCTATAGAAAGCAAATTTTTTTGGTTACCAGAAAAAAGAGTACCTTTAATTTGTTTTATTTAAAATTTAATGCTTTTGATTTATTAAATGAGTTAAGAATTCAGTTTGAATTTATTTTTAAATTTACAAAATTTTATACTAATTTGATGGACCATTGAATGTTTTATTCCTCCATTAAAAGCATATGCTCAGAAGGAGACGTTTGGCTATATGCTTGATGCCACTTTTTACTGAGGACTTTGTATTGCATTTGTCAACATTCTTTTTATTCTTAGGATGTTGTATTCATTGTTTTGGGGGTTGTGTTACTCATTGCAATTATAACACTTCTACAGTTGGATGTAGTGTGGGAATTTTGAGATGGTTTTATATGTTCTAAAATATTTAAATCGATATGATGTCTTTTTGGTGGAGTATTAACTGTTTATTAATTGTAATATAGATTGTAGATGATTAAACTTCAAGCAAGATCAAATATATGCAAATGTATGTTATGGGTGGTAAAAACATCATTTTGGGTGTATTTTGATTAAGAGTTGGATTTTGTATAGAACGCTGCTGTTTTTCTTCATTTATAATTTTATATCTTTCCTATAGAACAATTATTACTGTAAATTTACTAATCAATGAATGATCAATACCATCAGAAACAAGATGCTGAAGAGAGTAACTGCTCCTAACAGAGAGCTTCCTCCTCGAAATGAACAGTTTCTATTAGATTTTGAGCAGTTGCAAGGGCAGTTCCAAGTAATCATCCTCTTTTAGTGATGTTCTTTTTCACTTCAATATGTATTGTGGTTCATACTTGAATCTTTCAGGATCCAGAGCAACTGCGTAGTGTGACAGAATCAGTTCTAATAGCCTTTGTGGTCCAGTGCTGCGCCCATGTGCCACAATCCGAATTTCTTCTATTTGCATTAAGAAGCCTGTGCAATGTAGGTTATATCAAGTGGGATTCGTTCATTCCATCACTCCTTTCCACTATTTCCTCTGCAGAGGGATCTTCTGGGCCTGGAAGTCCAACAATGGCAGGAAGCTTTTCTAATGTTGTAGGTTCGATGACGACTTCTCTTATTTCTTCAAATCCTAATGCTTCAAGCTCCCTTGTATCTACTCCAGCTTCTCCCCTTCCATCAATGCATGGCATTGGATCCCCTTCCCAGTCTACGACCGATCAGCCTTCCGGGCCAAGTCTCTCACCAGTTAAGCCTTCTGAGCTTGCCGGCCCCAGTCAACTTTCTGCTGCAAAGGTGAATCAACCAGTTAGAGCCATTTCTATAGGCTATCTACGTCAATTAGCAAGTAAAATTATTCTCACAGCTCTGGAATCCAACCTAAAGCCTATAACTAATGCAGAGATTTTCTCTCACATGACTAATTGGCTAGTTAACTGGGGTCAAAGATATCCAGGTGTTGATGAGTCTGATACTATAAAGGGTTGGAAGCATGAAAGGCCTTCCCTTGAATGGATGCACATTTGCTTGGATGTGATATGGAAATTGGTTGATGAAGATAGATGCCTCATTCCCTTTTACGAGTTGATCCGAAGTGGATTGCAATTTGTGGAGAACATTCCTGATGATGAGTCTTTGTTCGGGATCATTTTGGAGATACATAGAAGGAGAGATATGGTGGCCTCACACATGCAAATGTTGGATCAACACCTTCATTGTCCTTCTTTTGGAACTCATCGTTTTTTGTCTCAAACCTACCCGAATGTACCGGGTGAACCCATAACAAATCTTCGTTATTCGCCGATTACCTATCAAAGTGTCTTGGGAGAACCATTACTTGGAGAGGTAAATATAATATTCACTTTGCTTTGCTAGGTTTTGTTATATATGCATATCTTGAAATCTTGGATATATTTTCGCTTTAAGTTGAATTGTAGTATGAACTAAGGCTATTTTTTATTTGTTTAATGTATTTCCTTTTTCCCTCTTTCTTTCCTGACGTGGGGGCTGTCCTAGCTGAACCAGTGGCTGAACCAGCTGGGGAAGTGGACCGGTTCAGCAAGGGGTGCATGGGGGCCAGCGACCCAGGTGACTTGGGTAGGGTTACCGCCCAAGAGGAGGGTCTTTCCCCTTCTATTTATCTACTACTATGTGTATGTGTCATTTTCCTTGTACTAGGATTCCATTTTTTTTCTTTAGAAATTTCTGTTGTCGGTGTCTTTCTCCTTCTAGGATTGTATTCGAAGACAAGTGGTGCTCCAGCTGTATCCTACTCCAAGGTGGTGATTACCTTTGGTTATCTTCTTCCCCTCCCTCTTCCTACTTGCTGCCCGAACCCCAATCAGTCGTCTACTTGCTGTGCGACCCCATCCAACCAACCGCTTACCGCAACCTTTCTTGCACAGCCTTCCTTTGCCGCTGCCTACCTCTCTTGCACCCTTCTGCTCCCAACTTCCAACCTCCTACCCCTTCTTTTGTTGTTGCCTACCTATCCTGCACCCTCCTACTCACAACTTCCACCTTCCACCTTCCACCTTCCACCTTCCACCTTCCAGTCCCTTTTATGCACCTATGAATCCCTGATCCCACTATCTCAATCGCAGCCCATCACTTTTCATCCTCTCTCTAGGGTGTTATTTGTGTTGTGTTGCTATTTTCTTATTTTAAGAGTCTTTGCTTGTTACCCGTCCTAAATTTTCATTAATAATATTTTCATTCAACTGCAATTTGGGTTAATTCTGGCATCACTTCCATTCTTTTTTGTATTTTACAAGTGCTTTCTAGATTCTTCATCCTGTTTCTAAATGGTTTTAGTTTCAATTTTTTTTTCTATTCTCTTAGTTAATATCACATATTGAAATTGTAACGAACATATGTGGCTTGTTTTCATTTAAATTTATTGGGGAGTGCCATCCTTTTGGCAAGAGTTATTGATGGGTTTTTATGGTCGAATATTGCCATCTAATGAATGAAAATGCTAGTTTTCCAATGGAAAAAATATTTCCAAAGACTTTTATGTATAGAGCTTCATCTTAGTAAGGTGCAACAATATAATATCCTAGAGTATTCTTCTAACCATCTATTGATTTCCTTTAAATGAATTAAAATTTTACCTGTAATCATGTATGAATTTGTTAGTTACTTCTCATAAGTTTTGAGCAATTAACTAATTTTAGTGTCATTTATAGTTTACGTTATTGTTTTCTATTTCTATGAAATTAATAGATGCCAAATTTCTTCTTTATCTTAATTTCGAGATTTTGTGTGGGCATTATTATTACAAACATTATCTTTTGAAAAATAAAGTGATATGCAAATCACAACTTAGTAATTTAGTATAATTTTTTCCACCTTCAAGCAATTGGGGCAAATACCCAGAAGTATGATTCTTGAATTCTATTGCCATTTCTTATTAACATGAATGAAAAATACTAGAAGGATCTCGGGTCTGATTGGGAGGAGCTAGAGGAATGGTAAGAGGATAAAATTTTTGCCTATCGATATTATTTGGAGAGGGATAGTCAATGTTTGGTGGCTGTCCCGACTGTAAAACAATAAGGAAAATGATGAAATAGTGTGGAACAAATGTTGAGGAGGGGTGTTAGCTAAAATTGCTTATGGAGTTGGCTGGATTGTGAATCAAAACTGATAAAAGCTGTTTTTTTGCTACGAACAACAGTTGTCTGCGAGTTCGATGACAAAGGAGACCTCTAAGCATCTGAGAGAGATCACCACCTCGATCTATTAGTTTACAGACACCGTCTGAAAGAAATCTAAGCATACAACACTTTAATAGAGTTGATCAGGAGAAAATATCTCGAAAATATATAAAATAGGGCAAAATTTCTCCTAAATAGCAAATAATAATATATTTATGGTTCCTGCTGGAATGGAACCTTAATTATAAAAAAATAAATAGGAAATAAACTAGAAAAAGGTAAGAATTCCATCAGAAATCGCTAATAGACCCATAATTGTTCATTCGGTCTTCTTGTATCATAGAATGCCTGTTCTGCAATATCGCAGGACCCACACAATTCAGGAGTGTGGGATCTGCAATCCTGTAACTCGTGGACACTCCCACATCGATCACATCATTCTCTTCGATTAGGAGAGGTTTCTTACCGTTTCTAGAAGTTTCTAGAATCAAACTACCACTAACATAAACAAATCATCGTCTTGCTGTGGCTAAGGCAATCTCATTGCAAAAAATTATGCTCACGTCCATTTTAGATAACTCCAAAACACATACGTCCTTATAAAGTATGCCTTGATAGGATAAATAATCATTATTCTTTGCCACAATCCGAGCTCAAATACACATAGACGTGTATTCTCATGATCTAAGTCTGGAGCAATTAAATCTATGACATGCTTCTCCCACACCTCAAACTTGACTGAGTGTATCTGATAAATAAGTTTGTTTCCAGAACAAAATTTATGGTAGGTTGGGCAACTCTCAATGACAACCCCTCAGAAGAAGTCTATTATTCTTTTCTGGAAGGATTTGGATCAACTGTAGCATGTTCTTTCCCACAAAGTTGTTAAAGCGATTTCAACGCTGTGGTTCATCCCTATTGTCTGATTAGCCGTCGATGGGTGCACTGCTGAACTGAATTTAATACTTAAATGACTTCATATAATATTTTAAAAATAGCTCAAAAATTTTTCATAATTGACATGTTGGACGTCCCTCGGTAGGGGCAACTCAGGAGATAGACTAATATGTCTGAAAATTCTGAAATTCTCTTATTTTGGCTTGTCATGTCTTCGATGTCGGCTCTTGAACTCATGACTCTTTTGGACAACCAATGCCAATCTCACTGATGTTTTACTTAACATTTGCAAAAATATAGTTCGTGGCACCACATCCTCAATCTGAATGCTCATTATCTCAGACTCACTACCTTATAGAACAACGAATGTTAATGTAGCTGGAGTTTCTCATGTGCTCAACTTGAATCACTGACGTCTCTTTCGTGTCGATTGAAAGTTGAGACTCTTCTCCGAAGGCTACATCCTCTTCTGTGTCACTATCCATTTCTTCAAATGCTCCCTGCTCAGTGAAAGCAATCACTCTCCTATTTGGGCTATCAGACGTCACGTGACAAAAATCATGACACTTGAAACATTTAGTAGTGGAGATGAATTTGGGAGTATTGGTGGTCTCCACATTTTCTCCAGTCTTTATGTGCTCCCCCTCTGACTATGTCAGCTTGGGTGTGTCACTGGGTATACTCTTAATACCCGATCCAATTGTTGAACTCTGTTTGAAGGGTGGTGTGGACTTGATACTGCTGAGTTATCTCTCCATCTTTAGGGCTAGAGTTTAGATGTCTTGTAATGTCCAATAAGGCTGCAATAACACATTGCCAATGGAAGATCTTATTCCCGAACTATGGTGTCCTTAGGCTTTACTAGCCCACACTTCAACATAAGCTGCTCAAACTCAGTTTTGTATTCTTTTATTGAGAGATCTTTTTGTTGTAGCTGGTGAAATCTCAAGAACATATCCTACCTGTAATGTGTTGGTAGGACTTGAGCTGTCTCTCTTTATTTCTTGGAAGATATAGAATTTAAACCCTTCTCTTCCCACTGTCGAAAATGTTGCAGGTTTTCCCACTATAAAGATACATTTTTCTTTAAGTTGAGTTGTGTTTGGGGCGGTGGTGCGATGTAGTACTGCAATTATTTATGTTTGACAAAATTGCATTTTGCTTATTTTTTCAAAAAACTTTAGTTGAAAGTTGTGTTTTGCCATCAGATCTGGCTAAATGCAATGACTGCTACAAAACTGCGGTTTGATTTTTTTTTTTAAATTTGTAATAATCACGTTAGTTTTTTGAACAACTTCTACAGTGGCTTCACAACTGTTTCTTCAAACTGTTGTAACTGCTTAAATAGGCCCATTGTGGCAGCTAACTTCACCATTCCGTTCGATGAAATTTCTGTATATTCAAAAACTCGTTCCACTACTTGGAAATACTCGATGAAATATTTCGGATTATTGTGACTATCTAAATCCCATAAATTTGTATTCACTCCAAGATCCTAGCTTTTCCTCTGATTCCATGCCAAATTTTCGAGATAATGATTTTTCATCAATGAAAAATATTTGGTAGAAGGGATTCACTTCATTCTTTTAATCTAGAAAGTCACCGCTATGGCTACAGTTGACCTCTCCGGACTTTCTCCCGTCGAAGGTGGCAAAAGTCTTCATTATAATTGGGGATTGGAGGTTTTCCTGCTGTATATTTTTCATAGAAAGTTTTGAACCTCTTTGCAGATTTCTCATAAGCGGTTTTGTGTTATTTCTTCTCAATCAAGTTTCTGGCTAATGTAAGATTGCAATTCAAGGTTGGTGGAGGTTTAGGGTTTCGAGGAAAGTGTAAAGGTGGATTTTTGGTGGAGGTAGCCGGTAGGGAAGTTAATTTTTTGAACTTTAGGGTTAGGGTTAGAAATTGCGGTAGGAATGATCTGAGAATGGTGGAAAATTTATTTAATTTTATTTTGGAAATTTGGATTTGGATAAGACAACCAAAATCCGAAAAATTCTAGGGTTTATCGTGCTAAAATAATAAATGATACTGATTTAAGGTTCCTAAAAGGTGCTCGGGAAGCAGGTTTGACAAGGAGGTAGAGGACTAGTAAGGGGATGAAATTTTGAGCAATCGACAATATTTGCAGAGGGATGGTTGATGTTTGGTGGCTATCCCAATTGAAAACAACAAGGAAAACCATGTAATAGTGTGACACGGATTTCGAGAAGAGGTGTCAGTTGAAATTGTGACATGGATAGCAGTGGAATGCAAACCAGAACTGATAAAATCAGTTTTTATGCTGCAAACAATAGTTGGCCATGAGTTGGACGACAATGTAGGCCTTCGATCGTTCGCTAGAAATCACCACCTCGATATTATTAGGTTACAAACACATTTTCTAGAAGAAATCTAAGGATACAACACTTCAATAGTGATAACTAGGAGAAAACATATGCAAAATATATTAACCAAGCCAAAAATCTCCCTAAACAACAAAATAACATATTTATAGTTTTTGTTAGAGAGGAACCCTAATTAGAAGAAAATAAATAGGAAATAAACTAGAGAATGTAAGAATTCCATCAGACCGCTAATGGGCCCAAAATTGCTCATCCAGTCTTCTTGTATCGTTGAACGACTCTTTCGTGGCATCGCTAGACCTGCGTGATTCGGGAGTGGTAGATCTACGACACCATAACCAGCGGACGCTTCCATGTCATATCTATTTAAAACATGAATAACATATTTATTAAAAGATAAAAATTAACTAAATGTCTTTGTAATCAAAACTTGTAACAATTACATGTTGCATGCATACTCTTAGGGCCACATAAGTATTGTAAACAACATAATTGCTTGGCCAAATTAGTTATCGACCATTCAATAAGATGCTGGCAATTCTATTGTTCTCACCTCCTACAATGAGATGTATACCCTTCATACAACTAATGAGTACTAACATCATTATAGAAATTATGGTTAAACAACTTACACTCTGTATGCAATACATGTAAACATATTGTGCGTAGTTGCATAGAGAAAACATGCCACCTTTAATACATGAAGGATCTTGTGCGAAGGTTTCAGATAAACACAGGTTTGATCATAAATAAGCAAAAAATGTAGGAAATCGCCGACAAGTGCGCTTGATTTGGTAGGGATTTATTTCTTGTCATTATGGAGAAGAACCACATTGTAGGAGTGTTTTTCTCTTGTAAATGACACTCTACCTCTCCCAGGTGGCTTAGATCACCTGGCTTTTTTCCTTACGAATGATACATGGAAGTCCTTGCCGCAGCCCTCTTCCCTTTTGTTTTTGCCTCTTCCGCTTTCAGAAAACAAGAGCAACTAGTGTTGAAGTAGGGTGAATCTCCTTCATTTCGTTTGCCCTCTCCCCTATTGTACCTAGTAACTCTTTCTCATGTTATCACGAACTATAAACTACAAAGACAATTTTATTAATGGGCATCATTCGTCATCATGTACATTTGCGATAAAGGGATTGATAGACACCTCACAGGAAAAATATCAGCTCTAGAAGTGACAAATTTCAAATACGTGGCCTTGAAAACTGATGACCAAATGGTTATGTCATGGTTAATAAAATCCTGATCACAGAGGTTGAAGAAAATTTTCTACTCTATTGGACAGTGGGAGAAATATGGGAGCCTGAAACCTACTCTAGCACTGAAAACCGCTCAAAGTTATTTGAGATTAAGACTAGACTACATGATCTACAAAAATTGAGTATTACTCAATTTTTAAATACTCTCACAAACTTTTGGCTGCAATTGGACATATATGAGGTTTATGTTTGGAAATGCCCAGATGACTCTGCCTTATATAAGAGGATTATTGAACAAAAAATGACCATTAAATTCCTTCTTAGCCTTAATAAAGATCTAGATGAAGTCAAGGGAAGAATCATGAGAATTAAATCTATCTCTCTATCATTTAGGAGGATTTTGCAGAAGTCCGAAGGGACATAGCATAAAGAAGTCGATGATAATTGATAATCATACCACACAATCTATTGAAGGATTAACATTGTACACTCATAAATTCTCTCATAATAATAAGCCTAAGAAATGAGGACTATGGTGTACTATCGTAAGAAACTTGATCATGTGAAGAGAACATGTTGGAAATTACTTGAAAAATTTGTTGATTGGAAGCCATATAATAGAATATATGATAGGGAGAGCCGTATAAATGTTGCTATCCACATCCAATAATACAAAATTTAGCACGTTCACCAGGAAGCATATTGAGGCATTGTAGAAAATATTTAGTGATGTTTCCAGCTTGAGACAAATATCACAATCATTTGCCGAGCAACCTACTAGCATGTTAACATACCAAAGTTTCTTGTCGTAAGCTGTTATTGTCCAAAGCAATAAACCCAAACCTTAGATGGTTAACTTGAGAGCTTTAGATCATATGAAAAGAAACATCAACATCATTAAAGTTTACATGTTTTTTATCATTCATGCTACAATTCAAATAGTTGGTGGTTCATTCTCAATACTAAGCAAGAACTGGATCAGTTGAATTGACAAATGATTTTAATCTCCACTCTGTGCTTTGTGCTCCAAAGTTAGATTGTAATATACTCTCATTCAACAAACTTACTCGTAACTTAAAATGTTTGATTAAATTTTTTTCTAATTTTTGTCTTTTTAGATAGTAATTTCAGGGAAGGTGATTGACAGTGCTGAGATATATATGATGATTTAAATTGTCAAGTTCATTAGTCAAGTTATATTTCTAAGTCTGGTTCAACTTTTATCAATTTAAGTTCAGTTGAAAGTTAAGTCATTGTCACCTTAATCATTCAAATTTCGCGTAAAGGGAAAAGGTGTTTTCACTTGTTTATTAATAAAAAATCCAATCTCTATCAATGTGAAACTTGTTAAGTTGTAAAATACACTAAACATGTATATTCTAAATTGCAATACAAGCATTCACGTAATTTTTTTTTGTAATTCATAGTGATATCTGTGGATCCCCATAAGTAAATAATATAAATGGGGCATGATGATTTGTATCATCTATAGATGATCATATAAGAACAACATAGATATTCTTTATGAAAGAAAAATCAAACAACCATCATATTTCAATCATTTTATTAAATGATCTTCACTCAATATTAAAATAAAATTCAAGGTTTTCAGACATGTAATGCTAAGTAATATTTTATTTCCATTCTTTATCATTATCTTTTCAAGCAAGATATTGGTTAGATAAATTTCTATGTGGATACTTCTCAATAAAATGACATCGCTGAGAGGAAGAATAAACATTTAATTGAGGTGGCTTATGTCATTTTATTCCTTAATCATGCACCTAAATAGTTTTGGGGGAAGCCATATTCACATCCACATATCTCATTAATAGGATTTTTAATAATGTTTTGATGGAATCTTATCCACATATTCGCGCTTTTTTTACTTATCATTGAAGATTTTTAATCATTCCATATTTGTTGAAATCCCCCAACAACACTGCACCAAACTTGATCTCAAGTCTCTCAAATGCATCTTCTCGGTTATTCCAATAAAAAATAATACAAATGCTACTCCCCAATCACTAGAAGAATATATAACTCCATAGATGTATCATTCTTTGAGAATCAATCTTGCTTTCCTCAAATTTGAAATTCTGGAGAACTCCAGATAATATCAGATTTGAGATATTCTTCAAGATATTTAAGTTATTTTTTCTTCAACTAAATCAAATCCGATCACTCCACCAGCCCCACTTGAAAAGCCAAACTCTATCATTGAAATAATCCTAGTTTTCTCCACTTTGCCTCAACTTGGCACCGATTATCAGGAATTTCTTATTTATGCCAGAAGGACCACTGAGCATGTAGATGACACTATATAGATCCGAGATTGTCAAGAGCCAGAACCAAATCATCCTGTATCTGATACGATAATGGCATGGATTCCTCATTTCATGACTCTCTTTACCATTGGTTGATGACTTTAATGAACCAATTGCACCCATGAAAGATGTTCAAGGTTGCACTGGTCATCCAATTGAAAAATATGCTGCTTATGGGAAATTGCTACATCTTAAATAATAGCACAAACATTTGTAGTTATCTCATGAAAAAATTTCAGTAGGTTGCAAATGGATATTCATGGTTAAATATAAATAAGATAAAAGTATAGAGAGATTCAAAGCCGGACTGGTAGCCAAGTTCTTCATGCGACTACATGAGCTTGACTACCAGAAAGTCTTTGCGTCTGTGGCCTAGGTTAATATTATTTGGGCTCTACTCTCACCTTATTACCAATTTGATGTAAAAAAATGCCTTCTTGAGTGGGTACCTTGATGAAGAAATCTACATAACTATTAGGGCTGTCAAAACGACTCGTTATTCGCGAACAGCTCGTGTTCGGCTCATTAAGCAGTTTGTGTTCGGCTCATTCGTTGAGCTTAACGAGCCGAACATGAACAAATTTTTAAGCTTGTGTTCGGCTCTAATTGGCTTGAAATGAAATAAATAAATTAATTAATTAATAAAAATAAAAATATACTCAATATTCCGCCGTATTATTTGTGTTATCGGTGTTATTCCGCAGTCTGCGGTATTATTGGCGCGATTTCATGATATTTTATATTCTTCAGAGCCTATTTCGAGCTGAACACAAGCTAAAAACGAGCAAGAATATGTTATAAAAGCCGAACACGAACACATTGTTTACGAGCCATTTTGAACACGAGCTGAGGCTTAGCTTGCTCAAAGTCAACTCGTTTACAGCTCTAATGACTGTATATCCAAGCTTTGAGATAGAACAATAGGTTGATTTCAAATTGAAGTTCTTATATGACTTGAAACAATCTCATCGAACTTGGTTTGAAAAGTTTGCTAAAATCGTGATTACAAATGGATATTGTCAGTGTTAATTTGATCATACACTATTTGTTAAGTCCAATCCTAGAGGCAAAAATTCTCATAGTACATGTTGATAATATTATCTTGATAGGTGATGATCCAAAGGGAATTGTCAGTCTAGAATAGATGCTTGCAGTAGAATTTGAGATTAAGAACATCATGACCCTCCGATTTGTTCTAAGAATGGAGGTGGCTCGATCTAAGGAGAGAATTGTCATACCTTAAAAGAAAATGCATCTTAGACTTGCTACGTGAAATTGACATACTTGGATGCAAAGCAGTTGACACACCTATAGATTCCTATAAAAAATTGAACATATGTGAAGAAAGTAGTCTAGTTGATGGAAATTATATCAATGACCTATGGTAACCTAATCTATCTATCACACACATGACCTGATATTACATGTTCAGTCAATGTAGTAAGCCAACACATAAAAAGTCCAAGTGAGGATTATTTGGAAGTATGAAATAAAATTGAGATAATTGATGATGAATCCTTGACATGATTTTCTTTTCAGAAGATTTGAAAACTATGAGATTAGATAGACATAGATGCTAGCTTGGTAGGAGAGATAATTGATAAAAAATCAACTATTGGGCATTGTTTTGGGGGCAGCTCGTCACTTGGAAAAGGAAAAAATAAGCTGTTGTCTCCCAAAGTAGTGTAGACTTTGAATACTTCTGGGGCAAAAATAAGCTGTCTTCTCTCAGAGTAGTGTAGAATCAAAATATCGTACTCTTGTACTATGAATATGCGAGGGAATATGGATTCAAAGGCTATTAAAAAAATCTTAAGTTGAGATAAAAGATGCAATTAAGATGCTCAGTGATAGTCAAACAACTGTTATTATAACAAAAAATTCTGGGCTATTTGGCATGTAATGTTCCTCTTTTGCTAGTTTGTTAAACTATACAAATTTAGAGAACCATTAATCCCGGCTGATATGGACTTCGATAACTGATATTGTTACTTTATTTTAGCATAAATACATTTTATAGTATCCATGATCAATTTATTTTTCTATGACCTGTTGAAGAGCAAGCAAATCTTCCTAGTAGTTTTGTTCTAATCAAAGATATTAAGATGGTTCTTTTTCTATAACAAATAAATTCATATATAAAAGATGAAATATATTTTATGTAGTTAACCACTTGTTTGGGCTTTGCCATCTACACACACACACACACACAATAGTATCCATGATCAATTTATTTTTCTATGACCTGTTGAAGAGCAAGCAAATCTTCCTAGTAGTTTTGTTCTAATCAAAGATATTAAGATGGTTCTTTTTCTATAACAAATAAATTCATATATAAAAGATGAAATATATTTTATGTAGTTAACCACTTGTTTGGGCTTTGCCATCTACACACACACACACACACACACACACACACACACAGATATATATATATACACCTAAACTAGTAATATATATATATAACTCTATAAAAATGGACGTGTGCGCTCTGCTAGGATTTGGGGCCAAGGTGATCACGCGGGGAAACGAGGATGTTGACGGCGTTCTACTCTTCTCGACGGTCTTTCTCCAGTGAGATCTTTCCTTTTTTGCGTTTTCGGCTTCCTTTCGCTCTCGTCTTCTTCTCTTAGCTTTTCTTTCTTTCGACGGTTTTGGCTAAGACGTATGTCGGGGTCACTGCGGGGGCTTCTTCCTTTGGGTCACCTCCGAACTTTACTTTTCCATCTTCTTTCCATGAGTCACTTGTTCTAGGTGGTGATTACAACTTTATCAAGCCTCAAGATCGTAAGGGGGGAAAGTTTGCGTTATTTCTCTCTGATTCTGAGAACCCCATTCTTGCCTCTGCTTGTCGTTTTCATATGGTTGGTAAATTTCTTTATGAGCTTCCGAAATACGATTTTTTTATGAAGAACTTGGAGCGTTTGAAGTTATCGGGGGTTGGAAGATCGGTGCACTGGATAGTAGATATATTCTTATCCAACTATCTAATGAAGATGATTATGCTAAACTGTTTGCACGTAGAACTGTACATTTTGGTGATGTGTGGATGAAGGTCCTTAAATGGACTACAGAGTTCGATCCTAAAACCGAGCTCCATGTTATCCCCGTTTGGTTAAAACTTTCGGGTTTAAAAGTTCACCTGTTCAATCATGAAATTTTGTTTTCTATAGCTGCTATGTATGGAAAGCCTTTAATGTTGGATGCCCCTACCTTTAATCTAACTAGGTCATCAATGGCTAGAATACTAATTGAAAGGGATGTTACGCTGTCTCCTCCGGAGGAAGTTTGGATTGGCTCTAGTCACACTGGTTATTGACAACAGGTTTTGCTTGAAAAGCATCCTCATTACTGCTTGCATTGTTGCATGTTTGGTCATGATTCCGATCACTGTTTTCATTTGTATCCTGAATTAAGAAACCCCCTAGCTGGCCGTATGGCCTCTGCGGGGCTGAAATCTACTCCTAGAATTAATATATCTGAACTTGCTGCTCATTCGGCTGAAGTTTGCGTGGGTCCTGCAAACTAGTTGCTCTAGGTTTGGCGACAATTAGCGATGCTCCCCCTATGGTCACTACAATAGAGGGTGCAAGTTTGACTTCTAAAAGAAATGTTGAAAATGTGGAACCTACCTATTTATCTGTTCCAGAATCTGAGCCACAACCTCTCAAATACCTTCTGATTCAATTGAACAAATTGGGGTGTCTGTTCCCCCACCTGAAATCTCTCATCCTTCCACTTTTATGCCTATTTCTCCAACGCATGACCCTTACTCCTTGGCTTCCTTGGCTTTAGAATCTGAATGACAAATTCATAAATATAGTAGGAAAAGAAGAAGGAAATCCGAACTTCCAAATATGGCACAATCAAATAATTTGGATGTCACATATCATTCGGAGGGCGAGCACTTGCACCTCCCCCCTAGGCTGACTAGGAGGGAAGGTGTCATGGGCCAACAAGTTTAATATTTTGGTGTGGAACATTAGAGAAGTGGCAGACCCTCACTCCTTTAATCGTTTAAAGCATTTATGTAGGGTTCATAAACCTGACATTTTTGTTCTTTTGGAGCTTCTTGTTTCAACTCATAAAGATGAAATCATTAGGAAGTTCAAGGGGTACATGCATTTCAGTAATTTGATTAATAAAATTTGGCTTTTTTGGCAGAAAGATATCGTTCTAAACATCATCGATGATAATGTGCAATATGTTCTTATTCAGTATCAATTGGAGAATTATTTCGGTTGGGCTACTTTCATTTATGCTAGTTCACTTTTAAGGAATAAGCTTCTTCTTTGACAACAACTCACTCATATGGGTGCTACTATTACTAAAAATTGGTTTGTTGGTGGAGATCTAAATATGATTATGTCGCCTTCTGATAGATGGGGCGGGGCTAAAGTTGATACGAGTCTTATTAATTGTTTTTGTGATCATATTAAGGATGCTGGCCTTTATGATTTAGGCTTTTCGGATACTCCTTTCACTTAGCGGCGGGGTTTTTCTTATGCAAAGATTGGACAAATTTTTGGCAAACTCAGCTTTTATGAGTTACTATAACATTATGCATGTCAAGCATCTTAATCATGCTGCATCGAACCATAATCTTATTTTGCTTAGCTTGGCTTTTCACTCCAAACCTGCTCGTTATCATTTTAAATTTCCTAATGTTTGAAAAACTCATCCTACTTTTATTGATTTGATTAAACAGACTTGGGTCTCTAAATGAAGTGGCAATCCTTAGTTCATTTTATGACAATTACACAAGAATGTTGTTTATCATTTAAAAAGATGGAACATTGATGTTCTTAGAAATGTTCATTCTAGGGTGTTGAAGGCCCAACAAGAGGTTGACACTTTAGAAGCTCATATGGTCGACACTCCTGATCTTTTGGCAAAGTTAGCGGATGCTCATCATACTCTTTTGGAGGAAATCTCGATTGAAAAGGATTTCCTAAGACAAAAAGTTTGTGACAATCATTTCAAAACTGGTGACAGAAACACCTCATATTTTCATGCTATTATTAAACATCGTCTCAACATATACACCATTATTAAGATTGTTACTGAGGAGGGCTCTGTTCTCACTGATACTGAACAAATTGGTTATAATGCTGCTGATTATTTCTCTTCTTTATACGCTGATACTCTGCCTGTCACAGATATTCTTTCGAACCTGTTTGAGGATCAAAGGGACATAGTTTCCTCCCTCTCTCTGTCTGATTCTTCTACTGAGGTGGAGATTTTTACGCTCTCAAAGACATTAGCTCTCAAAAAACTCCTGGCCCTGATGGTTTCACTTCTACATTCTATATCTCATGCTTGCACATTATTAAGAAAAAGGTGGTCCTTGCTATTCAAAATTTTTTTCAGAGAGAAAACCCTGGAAGATATTTCTCTGTCGCTCTGATTGTTCTTATTCCTAAAACTAATGATAAATCTCATTGGAAGGACTTTCGGCCCTTCTCTCTCACTTATGTGATCTCTAAAATTATTAGTAAAATTATTGTGGCTCGTCTTCAACCTCTTCTATCTTCCCTTTTTTCCCCACATCAGTCGGCCTTTATTAAAGGCCACGATATTTCTGAAATATTCTCTTGGCCCAGGAGATTTTGCAGAATCTTGCTAAAAAATGCAGGAGTGGAAATCTCGTTATCAAACTAGACATTAAGAAAGCCTTCGATACCATAAGTTGGGATTTCATTATTAACGTTCTGAAAGCTGGGGGTTTTAACACAAGCTTTTGCAATTTGATCAAAAGATAGTTGACTAACAACTTTTATTCGGTGCTAGTCAATGGAAACTTATGATTTTTTTACAGCGTGTCGTGACATTAAGCAGGGAGATCCCCTTTTCCTTATTATTTTCATTTTATCTTTTGATTATTTTTCCATGATGCTCAATCATTTCCAGTTTTCACATCATCACACGCAGTTCTCACACTAAGCTAGAATGATGGTTTCATACCTTGCTTATGCAGATGACATCATTATTTTTGCTAATGCTTCTAAACTTTTTATAAAAAAAGTGATGGGGTTGTTATAGGATTTCCAGAATTGCTCTGGGCTACGTTTTAACTGTGAAAAGTGTCGGATGTTTTTTGGTAAGCAGGTTAAACATCATATTATTCACTAGGGAGTTGCTTACACTGGGTTTCATCACGCCTCTCTACCTCTTAAATATCTTGGGGTAAATTT
>NEWO01000459.1:241885-264262 GCA_003013225.1 Phalaenopsis aphrodite | reverse complement strand
TAATGATGGTTGGGATTTCCCCAAATGGTGTTCTATTGTGGGGGAACAAAATGCAAAGCATATAATTACTATTCCTATTACCCCTTCAAGAAAGGATCTCCCCTTATGGAAAAGAAACAACTCTCAATCGGTTTGCACGCTTATTTATACACTTTACACTCACATCGTGATTGATTTTGGGGAAATTGGATTTGGCATAAATTGTTAACTCCCTCTATCTCCTTTTTCCTTTGGCGTTATCTTACATCTTTAATTCCTATTGATGATATTCTTAAGCTTAAAGGTTTAAAAATAGCCTCGAGATGTAGTATGTGCAAAGTGGAGGAGGAAGACACGAGACACATTTTTTTTTAATGTGCTTTTTCCTTAAAAGTTTGGAATATGCTTGGTACTTATTTCGGTTTTTCGTGGATGCATAGAGGGTCTTTAAGCTATTATTTATGGCGTTGGAAAGATTTCGATGATGGCAAAGGGGGGTTTCCCTTACTTTTATTGGTCCTTTGGTTTCTTTGGAATGCCAGAAATAAGTTTAAATACCATACTTCCCTCTCCCCCCCCACCCCCTAGAGCTTCTATGACTGTTGCATCTGTGATTGCCTATTATAACAAAGTTTTAAGGGCTGGTTCCACTGATGTTCCTGTTTTAAAGCCTCCCCGACTCATTAGGTGGACTCCCCCCCACCAAATTATGTTAAATTAAATGTGGATGGCTGTTGGCATCCGGATTATGCCGCGGTCGGGGGAATTTTTAGAGATTTTGAAGGTAGATGTCTCTGTTTTTTCTCCTCCCCTGTTGCGGCTGATAACCCTTTAGCAACAGAATGCTGGGGGGTTTTTCTGGCTTTAACGGTGGCTAGTGTTTTCAATTTTCACAAATTAAAGGTGGAAATGGATTCTAAATTGCTCTTTGATATTCTATTGGGTATTTCTCCACTCTCATGGGATATTTTTTGCACTTTTAAACGTATCATGAATGTTATGACTGAGAAGCATCTCGAGGTAAATTGGAGTTTCATTCATAGGGAGGGCAATTCCTTAGCTGATTGGCTTGCCAAATGTGCTTGAGAGGTTTGTCACGTTGGGATTTACCCACCTGCTCATCTTAGAAGACTCCTCATTGGAGATAATTTAAACCTGCCTTATGTCCGTTTTTAATCCCTCATGTTTATTGGCTTTCTGGATGATTTGTTTTCGGTTTGCTTCGGGTTTGCACTTCACATTTGCAGGTTATTGTTTCTCTTGGCAGGTGATCTTTTGACTTTAGGGCATGGTTTCCTTTTTCTGTTTCTGATTCCTGTTACAGTTTTGATCTCATGATTTTCTGCTGGATGGCTGCCGTGATAATGCGGATGAAGAACTATTCTTTTGTGAAGAAGCCTTTTGTACATGTTTTCTATTTGACTTGTCAAGCTTTACACGTTCACAGGTTTACTTATTTTTTGTTATATGGGTTTCTGGGTATACCTGTATTTTTTGTGTGAGTTGTAATGTGGGGAGAGGAACCCCTAGGGGTGTGTCATATGTATTTTTGGTTTTCTTAGACCCTCCTCCCCTCCCCTTGTACTTTCTTTTGATATTAACGCCTAGGGAGCCACCGCTGCTCCCCCCCCAACCCAAAAAAAAAACCTAAAATACTAAAAAAGTAAAAAATAAAAAAAAAGCATCACATCATTTCTACGGTGCCCACTCCTACATTCCCCACGATTGCATGCAGACTAATTCTTCTCTTGAACTTCACTTTCTTCAGCCACAAACTGCCATAATCCTTGAAATTTCTTACCGTTTCTCGTTCATGACCTTGCTCTAGCTCTTGCACTCAGTCCTTTCATCTTCTCAATCTTCTTAAAATTATGCATGAACTTGCTTTTGGCTCTCTCTACTTCCCTTTGCAGGCATACCTTGCATGCTCCTTTTACTTCTGCTTGACCTCGGTTAGCCTCATCTCCCTCTTTTGATGCTCCCTGCCCTCATGTCCGATCTTATACTCCCACATCCCTGACTGCGACAACTTCAAAATCACACATTCTTTCTCGCTTAGTACATTTATCAATTGCCTGTCGTTATTTCTGCAACACATTTTAGTTTCGTTATGGATGGGTGGTGCACGAAAAAAAAATAAAAAAATAAAAAAATGTAGAGTTGGTGACTTGATCAAATTGTTGGAAGCAAGTAAAATGGTCTGGGTTCATAGCACACATTTATTATGTATTTACACATCTCACTCCTAACCTTTCATATTGACATACATAGCACCTTGGCTTTAAATCTATTCATGAAAATGTGTACTACATTTTAAAAAGTTGTGATCCTGTTATTTTTGATGTGATATTAATGATTTGAGTGCTATGTGCGTAAATGTAAAAGTTTAGGTGTGAGATATGCAAATATATAAGAATTGTATGGTATGTAAATGCCGCCGTCATGTCCGATCTTATACTCCCACATCCCTGCCTGCGACAACTTCAAAATTACACATTCTTTCTCGCTTAGTACATTTGTCAGTTGTCTGTCGTTATTTCTGAACTTTTTACTTTCGTCATGCATGGGTGGTGCACCAAAAAAAAAAGTAGAATTGGTGATTTGATCGAAGTGTTGGAAGCAGTAAAATGGTCTGGGTTCATGGCACACATTTATCATGTATTTACACATCTCACTACTAAACCTTTCATGTTGACATGCATAACACCTTGGCTTTAAATCTATTCATGAAAATGTGTACTACATTTTAAAAAGTGGTAATCCTATTATTTTTTATGTGATATTAATGATTTGAGTGCTATGTGTGTAAATGTAAAAGTTTAGGTGTGATATATGCAAATATATAAGAATTGTATGGTATGTGAATGCTGCCGTCATGTTCGATCTTATACTCCCACATCCCTGACTGCGGCAACTTCAAAATTTCACATTCTTTCTCGCTTAATACATTTGTCAATTGCTTGTCGTTATTTCTGCAACACATTTTACTTTTGTCATAGATGGCTGGTGCACAAAAAAAATAAAATAAAAATAAAAAATAAAAAAAAAAATGCAGAGTTGGTGATTTGATCTAAGTGTTGGAAGCAAGTCAAATGGTCTAGGTTCATAACACATTTATCATGTATTTACACATCTCACTCCTAACCTTTCATATTTACATACATAGCACCTTGGCTTTAAATCTATTCAGGAAAATGTGTACTACATTTTAAAAAATGGTAATCCTGTTATTTTTGATGTGATATTAATGATTTGAGTGCTATGTGTGTAAATGTAAAAGTTTAGGTGTGAGATATGCAAATACATATATAAATTATGGTATGTAAATGCCGTCCACTCCCCCCCACCCAACCCCCACCCGCTCCCCCACCCCCTCAAATTTTTATACCGACTGAAAGCTTGCTTATCATTTGTTCCTTTTATTCCTCAAATGGTTTATATAATTCAAACTCTGGCCTCTGGAAATGATTATACTTGCTTTTATGTTTGTGCAGGAGCTTGCCTTTTCTATACAAAGAGGTAGTTTAGATTGGGAGAGGGCACTGCGTTGCCTTAGGCATGCCCTTCGCACCAATCCTTCTCCAGATTGGTGGAGACGCGTTCTTCTTTTAGCTCCTTGCTATAGGCAGCAAGTTCAACAACCAACCGCCGTAGCAGTTTTCTCTCAGGATATGATTTGTGAGGCTGTTATTGAACGAACTATTGATTTACTTAAAATGACGAACTCAGGTGCTCCAGAACTCAGCTCTGTTTTCTTTTTTTAATGTTTTATGCCATATTTTGTTAATTATCATGTCTGATTTCAAATACGGTAAAAATCCTAATTGTTCTTAAATATGAAGCATTTAACTAGATAATTATACTCTTGATTTGGTTTGAAAGAAATTTAAAGAGAATAAGAACACTAGGAAAAGAAAGGGTAATTAAAATGAAAAAAATTTCTTTTCATTTTGTTAATTTAAATTGAGATGCTAAAAAAGAATCCAACATTCTCCATTTGGTTATTTTATCTCCTTCTCAAACGGCCCTAACAGCTTGGCTTGCTACATTGGAACATCTGTCAAGTGTTTTCGAGATTATTTGAGAGAGTGGGTAGTGATTGTGCTCGGTGCCATTTTCATGGACAGGTTTTCTAGGCCTACAATGTGGTTGCATTTTTAGTCTCCCAATTTATGGGTTGGGGCATTTACATACATACCACCCAGTTATATATTTACATATCTGATGCTTGAACTTTACTTTTTACATTTACACCCCCCAAGTCTTTCATAACACATCAAATGTACAACTATTTTAGCTTTTAAGGAGTGAAACACCTTTTCATGTAAGGTGGCATGCAAGTAAAAATTGAAGTTGAGGTGTTAGATGTGTAAATATATAAGAGTTGAATGGTATGTATGTAAATCTTCATTATATATTTCTTTCATAATGAACATTTGTTTTGTGCAATTTTCATCCAACATTATGATAATCTTATTAAATCTGATCAGAGTTCAGGTTTGAAGGAAAGAAGAAAGAAAGGAAAAAAAAAAAAACAAATATATGTTATGTCACACCCCAACTAACCCCCCTTTAATGATCAACTGTGGTACAACAGAGGCGCATGATTTGATCAGACTAAACTCTCACCAACATTCATCTTGACTTGTAGAATCAGGACCCAGTGGGTGATGAACTAGTCCAACTAATTTGCCATAACATACTTGATATATTTCATTGCATAAATCATTCGTATGCGTATACATGGAAGAATATAAAATCATATAATAAAAAAATGTATATCTATACAGAGCTGCTAAATCTAACATAATAAACGTATGCACCCAAAAGTCTATAAAAGCTCCCAAAATTTTGAAATGTAAGAGCTGCACAGGTCACACTTGATACTTGCTCTGGTGCTCCTTACCCATTTCTGAAAGTCAACAATGTAAGATGAGAAACATCAATTTCAATGAAATAATCAAGGTTAAAATAAATTTTATACATGAAAAAGAAATAACGAGCATGCTTGTATGAAATCCATGTACATGTTCACAATAGATGCAACATTCTATAAACATATAAAACATGAAAAGAAAAAACATGTAATGTAGCAAAACATGACATTTGTTTAAAACATGTATTTCATCATAAACATGCTCATCAGATTCATTTAACGTAATCATAGGAATGTCACTTGTAATTATTTTCATGCCATATCATTGGGTCGTCACTCAGCCCGAATGCATATTACCTATTGATAAAAATTGGGTCCCCCAATATAACAATTATCAATAGCCCCGTGGTATCAACTATCTATAATTTTTATCGTTGTCTGATTCCAACAATTTGTGGAGTTTCGTTATTCACATAATAACTTTTCTATAACATAACTTGTGACATTTCTTAAATCATAATTCATGTAACAAGCATTCATCATAGACATTTCATATATCGTATGTATGAATCATAGTAAATAAATACCTACAAGAAATGATTTCATAAGAATGTTCATCAGATTCATAACACATTAATATTATATGTATCGTAAGTGGCAACAAGTTTGTTTTCATACAAATTTTGTAATCATTAATTCACAATATGCATAAAAATAAAAAATGTAAGTGTTAAACACATAATCACATGGACCTACAGGGAGTCATTTCTCTTGCTAGCTCAAAATTATTTCATTTGAATTCATAGAGTAGCTCAACGACTAGTTTTCTCAAGCTCACCTTGAGCTTGCCTCCAGTTTAAACAACATGGAATTCATAATTTCAAGAAGTTTTGGCTTATCCGTAATTTAACCCAAAACATAACTTATTGAGAAATTCTTCAAAATATCTTCCCTACATAACTATCTCTTATCCGTTACTGTATATTCTTCTCCCCTCTTCCTTCTATCACCTTAATCCACCATTTTCTTCATTGATTTCTCGCTTACTCAAGCCCACAAATCAATTTCGTAGGCTCTGACACAAATTTGCTTCGCTACAATTACCTGAAATGATGAAGTACACCGATTTGTGGCAAACGTCAAAATAGATACCTAAGAAAGGAAATGAATGTCACAAGTAGCGTAAGAGTTTCCTAATCACCAATTTCGACTTGGAGCCTCGATCGTCACTTGGCTCTCTATTGGTCGTGCGCCTCATCCAGCTATAATAGTCGATTGCTGGAGCTCGCGGTAAGGAGGAATCAGGTGAGAGGAAGTGAATGCAACATTTAACTTGCTTCCTTAAGCTCTTGGCCATTCGATCGAATCAAGCCAACGCATGTGCATATAAGTGCGGGAGAGTCGGTAGAGAACAATTGTGATGTAGAATTAGGGAGAATATTTGGATTAAGTTAATTAAACCTTATAACTTTATAATTTTATAACTTCTCATCTGTTTAAAATTCGTGCATGGTATTATATATCAAATTGACTGATTCAACGTATAAAATTTTATAAAAATGTTTCGATTTAATTTCGGGAGATGCAAAATTTGAGGTTCATTTTAAGTTTGAATAATTGGGCGTTACAACATTCCCCCCATAAAAATTTCGTCCTCGAAATTTTTTACTTTACTTGAATAGTGAGGGATGCTTCTGTTGCATTTCCTTTTTTATTTCCCATATAGCTTCTTTTTGAGACCCATGCTTTCACTTTATATTGACAAAAGGAATCTGTCTCTTTCTTAGTTCTTAAGATCAGCTTTTAAAATGCTTTCAGACTCTTCAATATAAGTTATGTTTTTTTGTACTTCTATATGAAATCCTTTGATATGAATTTGTAAATGATTTTCTCAGCATTGAGATGTGAAGCATCATGAATATCTTACATATCAACATATGACACTAATTTTTAAACAATATGACCGATCCTTTGTATAGTTTCAAAAGGACTGATGTACATTTATTTCCCATATAGCTTCTTTTTGAGACCCATGCTTTCACTTTATATTGACAAAAGGAATCTGTCTCTTTCTTAGTTCTTAAGATCAGCTTTTAAAATGCTTTCAGACTCTTCAATATAAGTTATGTTTTTTTGTACTTCTATATGAAATCCTTTGATATGAATTTGTAAATGATTTTCTCAGCATTGAGATGTGAAGCATCATGAATATCTTACATATCAACATATGACACTAATTTTTAAACAATATGACCGATCCTTTGTATAGTTTCAAAAGGACTGATGTACATAGGATTTAACTTGTTTTTGAACAAATCTAACTGTACTTTTCATTTCCCTGACTTTTAGAGACACAAAATCACCAATTTCAAATTCCACCACTTCTGCATTGGGTCATAACAAAACAACTTTCAATCGGTTTCATTTGATTAACTTAGGCTTTATCAACTAACTCGTGTTCTAACATTTTACGTTCAGTCACTTCAACCCAATGGAGTTCTATAATTTCTAACATGTAGTACTTCATAAGGGGCCATTTTGATAGTGGATTAATAGTTATTATTGTAGACAAACTCGATCATCAGAATGTGATCTTCCGAACTGCCGCTAAAGTCAAGGACGCAAAACTTCAACAAATCTTCTAATACATGAATTGTCCTATTCGATTGTTCGTTGATTTGTGGATGAAATGCTTTGCTAAAGTGCAAATAAATACCCAAACCTTGTTGAATGCGTTTCCACAACCCGGGCGTGAATTTTCCATCCTATCATAAACAATAACTTCTAGAATTCCGTGCAATCTGTTTATTCTTTTAACGTATAATCTGTCCAAGATTTTAACTAAATTTGTCTATCTGATTTGAAAGAAATGAGCTACCTTTGTTTGCCTGTTAATAATGTTCCAAATACTGTCATGACATTGTCTGGATCGGAGAAATCCCATAATAAAAGTCATAATAATTTCTTCTCATTTTTATTCAGGTAGAGTTAATGATTGAAGTAATCTGCTAGGTGTCTGATTGTTCATCCTTTACGATCTGACAAGCTTTACATTTTTGACGCATATTCAACAACTTTGTTCTTTATATCTAGCCACAAGGATATCAATTGTACATTTTAGAGTTGTTTGAATGGATTTGTAGCCTGAATGATGAGTTTCATATAGGATTTCCTGTCTCAAATCAGAATTAGCAAGTATCTATAACTGCTTGTTTATGATAATACCATCTTCATCAATATTCATATCCAACCTCCTTCCTGATTAAAGTTGTTTTAAGATTTCAGATATTCATTGTTAACACTTTGAGCTGCTTTGATTATATTCAAGAAAGTTAGTTGCACAATCACTTGATGTAATACCCATATCACTCGGTCTTCTGATTTGCAACTGCAAAGCATCAATTTTTTTAGTCAATTCCAACTTTTGAGTAATGATCTAGCTTGCACCTAAATGTAGATTTACAACTCAAAGCATCGACAACTATTTTTGCTCGATCAGGACAACACTGTATATCCAAATCATAGTTTTTAATCAACTGTATCCATCTCATTTGCCTCAGATTTAACTCTTTTTGTGTGAATGTGTACTTCAAACTCCGATGATCGGTGAAGATTTCGCACTTCACACCATATAAATAATGTCGCCAAATTATGAGAGCAAATTATCACAACTAACTCCAAATTATGGGTCAGATAATTCTTCTCATGTGGCTTTAATTGCCTGGACGAATAAGCTATTATCTTTTTAGTTTGCATTAAAACACAACATAAATCTCGCAACGACGCGTCGCCGTAAATCTGGAACTCTTCTATGTCTGATAGAATAGTTAACACTGAAGCAGTAATCAACTGTTTCTTCAACTCTTGAAAATTTTGCTCAGATTCTACATTCCACTCAAATTGGATATCTTTTTTCATCATCTTGGATACCGACATAACTATCTGTGAAAATCATTTAACATACCTCATGCAATATCCTACCAAACTAAGAAAATTGCATACCTTCATAACATTCTTTAGAGTAGTTCATTCTGCAATTGTTTTCACTTTCTGAGTATTCATTAGTATTTTTTGTCCATTGATAATATGCCCCAAGAATACAATGTTCCACAACCAAAATTCACATTTTGACAACTTTGCGTATAGTTGATTCTGCCTCAATAACTCCAATACTATCGTCAAATGTTTGACAGGATCACCATCAATTCTTGAATATATTAGAATATCATCAATAATATTAATGAAAAATTGATTCACATAAGACTTGAAGCTTCGATTCATCGGGTCCAAGAATACAATAAGAGTATTGATTAAGCCAAAAGACAACTAAGAATTCATAATGACCATACATGGTTCCGAAAGCCGTCTTAGATATATTTTCCTCCTTGACTCTAACTTCATAACATCTCGATCTTAGATCAATCTGAGAAAATATAGTAAACCCTTCTAATTGATCAAATAGGTCATTAATCCTGAGCAAAGACTATTTGTTCTTGCACCTTGTTTAGCTCTCTATAATCAATATATAACTGTATAAATTCGACTTTCTTCTTGACAAACAATACTCGAGTACTATAAGGCGAATTGCTTGGCCTTGTAAAACCCTATCTATCAGTTTCTGCAATTAACATTTTAATTACTGCAATTCCTTTGGAGTCGTCCTGTAAGGTGACATGAAAATTATAGACATCACTGGCTGCACATCAATGCCAAAATCAACTTTTCGTTCAGGCGATAGCCCTGACAATTCTTCAAGAAATACATAAAAAATTCTGTATTAACTAGGATGTTTTTCAATTCATGCATATTTTTATTTAGCATTCTAATTTGGCTAGAAATACCTGTTTACCACTTCACAATTATTTTCCAACTTTTATTACACTAATTAAAGAAGATAATGCATTTCAATAACATAAGATATATAACGGCTTTTCACCAGAAAAATTGAGTTTCTCCGCCTTTTCCAGCATTTAATTGTAGCAAAATGCTATGAAAACTAATCCATTCATAATATAACATCGAAAGTCTGATTTGGTATTATAGTTAAATTTGCTTATTGTCTCTAATCATGAATCTTAACATGGACTACATATTTTCTATTTGCATAAAAACCTCTTATCGAAGGCATGACCACACATAAGGTAGAAATAAATTTCATAATATCAATATATAAACTGACAACAAACTCATCAGTTATAAAAGAATTCGATGCACTTAAACCCATCACACTGATGAAAATGTCTTTTTTTTCATATTTCTCACAAACTGGCTTTTTTGGATTGAAACTGCTTCTGCTTACCTTCTGATTTAATTTTTTTGCTTTAAAAGTCTTCTCCCTTGCCAAAATTGTTTCTTTTGTTTTCTTGAGATTACCATCGCTGATTAGAAATGTTCAGCTCATTTTTGTTTGACTCTTTCAACTAGCATTGAAGAATCAGTAATTTTGAATGGCATCAAAGCCAACCTCAATTGATCTCTGAGGCCGAACATAAATCTATGACATTCTTTTGTAGTACTGACATAATGAGGTGCATATGAAAAGACAATTAAATCATGCCTCATATTGTATAATTGATCTGGGTCTCTGAGTCAAATTGAAGAATTTATCTTGCAGTACTAATCTGACTGAAAATGGAATAAACCAATCCTTGAAGACTTTGACAAAATCTCATCCCATTGAATATGCGCAAAAGGTTTCAGCTGAAATTTCTTTTTATGTAGCGCCTCCCACCGCTCTTCAGTTTTCTGGACAAATCATGCCATCTAGAATTTCGAATCTTCAATAACCAATCTTCAACAACTGTAGGGTCACTGCACCATCGAATGAAGGTGGCTTAAGTACCGATCAACTTCTACCCCATCGTTACATCTAGACCCTGTACTAGTGGATGACCTTTCAGTAACAGCCATTTTGTCAACCACGTACGATATCAACTGAACACTATTAATCAGCGGTTCTATTTTCCTCATTTGTTTTGTTTTGATTATCATTTTTGTGCAATATATTTTTCAACTTGTATTTCTTGTTTTGAAATTGGCCTAGGAGACTTTCTTATTTTCTTTCAGGCACATTCATCTGTATTGAGAAAATTATTATTCAAATGTAATTTATGATATAATATTTATGTTGTGCATGCATGATATTTATTCATATTGTTTACCCACCCCAAATACATCAATGAGCTTAATGAAATAATCAAGACTGAAATAAAATTTTATACAAGAAAGATAAATAACATGAATGCTCGTATGTCTGTACATGTCCACACATAAATCAGAACATGCTAGAATCGTATATAATATAAAAAGAAACCAGGTAGTGTAGAAAATCATGACTTATGTAGAAACATGTATGCCATTCATCCACATGTAGTCGTCGTCATGTAATCATAATTATATTCATAAGAATCATAAACATGTTCATAGCAACGTCACTTGTTAATGTTAATGCCTCAACTATTTTCATGTCTTATTTTATTATGGGTTGTCACCCTGCCACATAAGTCAGATTTACTATTGATAAAGGTTGTCCCTTCAACATAATTTTTATCAATAACCCCAAATACCAACAACTCCCTACATTCTATTACCGTCTAATCACAACAGTTTTAAAAAATTTGTCACTGCCTGAACACCCGGAGTTGGGAATACCACATCCTAACATAGTATACTTGTAAGCGCTTATGTAATAGTCTACCAATAACAACATTCTTGACATTTCTTAAAGTATAATACCTGTAGCAAACATTAATAACATTTCATATATCATAGACATGAATCATAGCAAACGAATACCTATTGTTAATTAATTTCATAAGCATAGTCATATATCATAACATAATAACATCACATGTATCGTATGAGGAACTCAACTTGCATCTATACGTTCAATGCAGATTTTCTTCCACAATATGCAAGAAATACTAAATACATCTATGTCAAATGAGAAAACATATGAAGATCTATAAATTTTTTTTTTAAAGTTAGTACAAGATTGTTTCACCTGAATTGACCGGGCAGTTCTACGTCAAGTTTCTCCAATCTCATACTCGCTGCTTATCATAAAACACTTAAAACCATAAACCTTTAGGATTTCATGAATTTTTGGATTATATCGTGATTTAACCCTAAATATAATTCATTTGTGAAATCTATCTAAAAAAAGACTTCCTTGCATTTTATCCTTCCCAATACCATCTTCTATTCCCTTCTTTCTTTACCATCAACTAAAACTCGCCCTCAAATAAAACAAAGTAACCATCAAGTTCCATAGAAAGTTGAAGGAAATACAATAAACTAATTTGCATTTTGACAAAAGTTATTATAAAAGTATATATAAGTATATATCATACCAAATTACTTACCCTAAACCATCATTAGTATCAATTTTTTTTTCTTGCCCTCACGAGAATAGTAATTCTCTACCCTAATTATTGTTCATTACTAAGGAAAATAAAAAAAATTCCTGAATTAATGTGATCAACTGCAAATAAACATAATAACATATTTTTCAAATACCTTAATCAATTTATTTAAATGCTCCTTAAAGCTGCAGTATTTCCTTCCCCAAAAGTCCAAATTGCAAGTAGAAGTTGCAATTCGTTGCTCCCGACTAGCCTTATATCAATTTATCTCGACCATTGAAATTTCCATCAGTCATTGCATGTACATTTTAGTGGATTTCTCTAAACTGCTACAGTTAAAATTAATTAAATTAATTTTAGAATTAATTAAGTTTAAGTGAGTGTTATTTTAAATTTTATATTTCCAATTATATCTAGTGTTATGTGTCAAATTGATTATAGATTTTATAAAATTGATCAATTGAATTCTGAGTAGTGCAAAATTTAGGGCATTATTTAATGTCAAACTTTTACTTGGTTTCTTAAATTTTGGGTGTTACAAGTAGTTGTGTCATGGCAAAAGCGGATGATTTGGTTAGATTAAATTTTCACAAGCACTTGTTCTAACTTGCAGAATCAGGATCCAGTGGGTGATGAACTAATTTCCTATACATCAATTTTGTCCCGGGGCCTTAGATCATCACCTGTGGCTCTTTGCTGATCGTGTGCCTCGTTCAGCTACAGTAGCCGATCGCTGGAGCTCTTGGTAATGAGAAAAATGGGAGAGAGGAAGTGAATGCGACATTTAACTTGCTCCTTTGAGCTCTCAACCATTGAATCAATCAAGCCAATACATGGGCAGTTTAGTGCAGTAAGCATGCGGGATTAGGGAGAGGATTAGGATTAATTAAGTTAATTAAACCTTATAACTTCATTTCTCATTCGTTTAAATTGATGCATTCTGCTATTTATCAAATTGACCTATTCAGCATGTAGAATTTTTTAAAATTGCTTCGATTAAATTTTAAGCAATGCGAAATTTGGGGTACATCTTAAATTTGAAATTTTAGGTGTTACGTGTTAGTCCACGCATCTCATTACTCGTATCATGGGACATGCTAAAGAAACCATCCGTCACCCCAAAAACAAACATAAATTTACAAAAGAGTTTTAACGGAGGCTTAACTGGGAAATGCTGTTGGAAGTATACTGGACATGGATCTGAGCTATGGTTTTTTTATTACGGAAAAATCCTACTGCCATTCAATCACTCTTGAATACTGTTTTTGTTTAAGCCTTTTATAAAATAGTTAAGTAAATAAGATATTATTTCGGTCCATTCCAATCAAGGATTGAAAACTTTTTTGAAACCAATATTTGAAAATCTATTTGAATATTTCTATCAGTGAGTATGTGCGTCCGAAATACTTTTTTGGGGTTGCTTTGTAAATAAAAGAAGTTTTTTTCTTTTTTTTTTTGTTTGTTTGATGCTTTTGTATTGCATATGTATGTTTTTACATGCGATAGGTGATTCTTTTACACAATAAATAATTTTAAGAATTGGTTTGTTTGTATGTCACAGCTCACTCAGAATCTCTGTTTATAATTTGCATTTCTTATTTGCCCATTTTGCAATGCTTTTGACTTTCTATTGATGCATTTATTTTTGCAGAAATTCAGTGTTGGCAGGATTGGCTTATGTTTGCGGATTTATTTTTCTTTCTAATGAAGAACTGGTACATCGATTTTCTTGAATTTATTAACAAACTTGCTTCAAGAGTTACTCAAGGAGATCATCAGATTCTTCGCAGTAATCATGTGACATGGTTGCTTGCACAAATTATTCGTTTGGATATTGTAATTAACACTTTAAACTCAGATCCAAAGAAGGTTAGTGTAATGCTTATTACACTCAATTGAATTTTGTATTATTTTGAAAAGAAATGTTTCACTAAAATGAGTCAGGACCAACAATAACAACAACAACAACAACAAGAAGCCTTTAGCCCACTAAGTGTGGCCGGCTACATGAATACTTTATCTCCGTTGTGTCTTGTTGAGTGTCATATTTTCATTTAATTCTAATAAAACGAGTCAGGACCAATTCAACTTATTGCATTTTTCTTAACTTTGTTTTTTTCATTTTTATAGAAAAATAATTTTTGCTTTCCTTTTGGAGTTCACTTTTTCAATTCATCTTTTTATGCTTAATCATAATTTTATATTAGTATTTGCTTTATATTCAGTTTTGTCTAAGTTATTGGATATCTTCTCTTTGATGTTTAACTTTCTAGTTCCTCTGCCAGGTTGAGACAACGAGAAAGATCATTTCCTTCCACAAGGAAGATAAGAACCCTGATGCAGGCAACAGTAGTCCACAAAGTTTGCTTTTGGACTTTATAAGTAGCAGTCAAAGTCTACGCATTTGGTCCTTAAACTCTTCCATTAGAGAGTATCTTAATAGTGATCAGCTTCAGAAAGGGAAGCAAATAGATGAATGGTGGAAGCAGGTGACAAAAGGTAGTACTAGTTGTTTATTGCTTATATTTGACTTTATTAGTTTTTTATTGAAGAGTAAATTTTGGTTATTATCATTTTAATTTATATGCCTAGTTTTTATTGGCTGAATCTATTGCAATTCATTGCTTGATGACTAGGTTACCGAGATATCATGGTATATTTGGTTTAGTTAACCATGGTTGAATCAGTGGTCATATAATGAAGCTGAACTTAAGCCTAAATGGATTTGGGCTCATTCCATAAAATTTTAATATTTTTTAAATCTTTATTTTTTTATGGAAAATAAAATTTAATTTCAATTGTCTAATCTAAATTTTGATATATATTATATTGTTTAAGAGATTAATAATTTTAAAATTCTTTTTGATCCCACTTATTTTGATATACATTGAACGTGTTATCCTATTTACATAAGAACTTTAGACCTTTACATGTTCCGTGTTAATTTCGTTTTAGCGCCAACATTTTCATTATCATAACTTAAAGTATGAAGCATTAATTGGGTTAATGAAAAAACGAAGCAATTTAAATGTGATCAAGTTATTGTTGTATACAGACATTGTGTCTAAAATTATGTTCTTTCATTCCTTTATATACATAAGAATCTCCCGATGGCGGTATGCTCTGCTAGGGTTTCGCCCGATGGCGAAACCCTGGTTTAATTCTTTCGGCTTTCAATTCATCCTCTTCAATGATGTACGTTTGTTTTCGCACTTGACAACGACGACAAACTTGCCTCTGCATTCGTCATCTTCTCTTTCGCGCCCAATGACGTACGGCTTCGCCTCTGCGGCGTCTTGCTTCTGCAGCGTCTGCGACATCCTTTCTGCGCGCGTCGTTCTGCGCAATCGTCACCTTCTACGGTTCTGCGCGCGCCTCTTCTGCGCAGTTTCTCTCCAGACGAACCGAGTCGGAAAGCCACAACAACTTCCTCGCTTCCTTGCGGCCCTTCAGACCGTTTCTTTTCTGACCGTGACCATCTTGTGAAGGAGATGGACTCAACGCTCCGTTCCTATGCAAATGCTCTTGCTATCGGTAAGTCCTGCAATGTTCCACAATCGTACCACGATGCTCTTGAAGGCGGCAGTAATCACACTTTTATTAAAAAACTTGGAAAAAAAAGGGAAGCCGACACTTATTCTCATTGAGTTTGAAACTGATACTCTAGCTTCTTCGTGGCGTTTTTCTCTAGTGGAAAAATTCCTTTATGATCACCCAAAACTGGAGATCATTAGAAAGGAGTTTGATGCTATGAAACTATTGGGCAGTTTGAACATTGGTCTACTTGACTGTAGACATATACTTATTCAGCTATCTCATGATGCCAATTATACTCGCATTTTTTCTCGAAAAGCTATCAAAATTGACAATCGTTTTATGAAAATTTTGAAGTGGACTACTGGTTTTAATCTAAAAGCGGATTCCCCTATCATTCCTGTTTGGATAAAGTTTCCGGGGTTAAAATTGCATCTGTTCAACATGAAAATTCTCTACTATTTAACAACTGTTTACGGTAAGCCTCTCAAGTTGGATAGTCCTACGCTTGCTGTCTCTAGACCCTCTCTGGCTTGTGTGGTAGTTGAGAGAGATCACTCAACTAGCTCCGGATGAGATATGGATTGATACTCTTCACAACAGGTATTGAAAAAAGATTGAAATGAAACCACATCTTCCTTATTGCTCTCATTGTAGTATGTTTGGCCACAACTTTACTATTTGATATCGTTTGCATCCTCATCCAAGACCGAATATCGCTAAAGTGCCATTTATTACTCCTGTTGAGAAGATACAACATGATCCTCTTCACAACACCGCAGTTCCTGAAGAAGTACAACATACTACAATTACAGATCCAGTTGTGCTTATACCAACCACTGTTATTGAAGAAGACTCACTTACATGTCAAAACACACGAGAGTGCTCATTTGATCCAATAACAGATCAGCCGATACAACAAATAGTTACTTCTAATGTTCAACAATCTGCACATCTCCAACACACATTAGGCCAAGATTAGGTGAGCCAATCTTCGGAAGAGGAATGACAGGTCTATTCCAGGAGGAAGAAGAAGAATGGAGGTCGACTCCAGCTCGGGAACATATTGGATGATACATTGGTTACTACTGGCAATGACAATCATCTTACCAACTTATTAGCTTGCTCTTTTCCTAGAACCAGAAGCAGAGACAAAACCAAATTGGGTTGATCTCTAGCCACCTGCTGCTATGTATTTCATCATTTTAGATTTTTTCTGTGTCTCTAATGTATTTTTCAGTATTTTCTAGTTTTGGAACTCCTTGTGGTTTTGATTTGGGCAGGGCGCCATGTTTGGGCCCTCCAACACATTGTAGCTGTATTTTTCTTTCTAGTTAATATATTAGCCGTTGGGCTTTCTAAAAATGTTCTTTCATTTATTTAAACACATAACATTGCTTTAGGGATTTTAGAATGGATTAATAAATTTGAGTACTCCTTTGGACAATACCATTTTCTTGATTTTGAAAGATTGAATGTGTTAAATCAATATTAGTGGGACAAATCAATCATTGGGGCAAAATATTACAAGTAAAACTAAGCGGACATGAGGTAATGTAAAGAGTAATATACATATTAGATAAATGTATGTGCCTAATGAATATTCACTTCAAAGTGTATTAAACAAAGTGATTCTAGAATATTTCAATATTATGATAGTTTTATGTGTCTTGTTTCTAATCATCATTTGCCTCAAGATTATTTATTATTATCTAAGGTATGGATGAATGATTTAATAATTCCATATATATATATTCACCAAAATAAAAATTTTATTGATGAGAAGAAGATATAAAGGATTTGGTGAGCGTGGTGCTCAGAACCCCCTCACAAGGCATACAAGTTTCAAAATGATAAAAAAAAAGTACAAGTATACCCCAAATAGATAGACAATTTCCTCAAAAGGATAAAATGGTCTATCAAAGAGCTTAATCATAATAAGTGGGCTTTCCTCTCTCCCTAGTTCTAGAGAGGGAGTCTAGTACCAAACTGTGATAAGGGCTTCCACCCGAAACGAGCAAAGCATCCTCCTGTAAATTTCTGAGTTCATTCAGTCCTTTTTTCTTGGTTTTACAAACTTGTCAATCATCTTCTAAGGGTTGTCCCAACTTACACTGAGTTGATCATCAATGGGGGCAATTTTCGCCTATTGCACACCTTGAACTTGACACTCCTCCAAGGTTTGAGGGCCCTCTACATCAGCAATAATTGTTTCCATAGCATATGGAGCATCATCTCGCACTAAAAGGAGAGTATCCTTATTTTCGACAACATGAGAGGGCTGAGGTAGTGAGGGTGCTCCTCTAGGGCACAAACAGTGGCAATATCCTCTCTATTTGCAGTTTCTACCATATCAACAGGTGGAGTAAGTGCTTCTTGAGTAGTTAGATGAGACACTTGAGGTTGTGGTCTCAAATTAGGGTGGAGCCTGAAACATTTTTTAATTGTGTGTCCAAACATCTTACAATGGGTGCAATAATATGGTATTTGTTCTATGAAAATTTGTTGCCAGTGTTCATTATTTGCAGTGTCAAGCCAAATTTCTTCAATATCAGGTAAAGTGATATTTCTCTCCACAAGGATCCTGACAATAGAATGCCTGGTGAGATTAAAAGTGGGTATCTAATTTCATGGGTCTCCCAAGCATTGTCTCAATGAAATAAATGACCTGATAGTTGAAAAGATGAAAATTTAAGCTCAGGTATCTTAAACCATATCGGTACTGTAGGTTGTTCTTGGATTGAATCAATTTCAGGAGATCACTTGAGTAACTTCATAGTTTTTCCTTCAATGATGAGTATTTCTTGGAGAAAATTTTAGCATAGTCTTCGTCCGCAGTCAATTGTATCATCACACGTCTCCCATAAAAGAGACCCACCTTCCATTGTCCTACAAGTTTGAGATCCTCAAAAGTTTTGCAAATAACCTCAATTTTTGGATGCCCTAATTGAAATTTCCCAATAAGTGTGAATTTGCATTTTTCAATCATAATAGAGACTTCGAGATCCGAAAAAATAAGAGCGGCCTTACTACCCTTCCTACAAAGCCTCTTAACAAACGGACAGTAGGCTTTCCCTTCAAGGGAATCATGATGGATTTGAGGAAGCACCACATGGTCGACAGCCTTCTCAAAGTCTAGACCCTTTCCAAGTGCCTCAACAAAAGATTCTTTGCCTAGGTACTGATTCGAGGGAGGAACAGTGGCCATCGAAAGCAGCAGAGAAAAAACAGAGAATAAATGGGGAGTTGAGGCCGAACTCCAGAAGGATCACACTGTTGTCAAGCTGAGTCCAGGAGGAAGACGAAGGAGGAGCCGATTGTGTCCTAGCGAGTATCGAAGAAACGACGAACAAGATGGCGCTGTTGTCGAGCTAATTCGAGGAAGAAGACGAAGGAGGAGTCGATCATGTCCTAGCTGAGTGTCGAAGAAACGACAAACATTATCGTGCTGCTGTCGAGCTGAGTCGAGGAGGAAGGCAAACACACAACCCCTTCCCGCCTTTCGTGAGAGGCGACAAAACTACTCGACGTGAACCTCTACCCTTCTTCTTCTTTGAGCATGAGGAAGCGGCGAACAAGATAGGTTCTCAACTATATATATATATATATATTTATTACAGTTACCACGGTCTCCCCTTATAAGAATTTTATCCTCGAAATTTAAGATTATAATAAGAGCAAACACACCTTAACTTAATATATGTGGATATTTTTTCTTGCATTTTTTATGCTCTATTTTAGGTTGTATCTTTTTTTGAGCCAGACTTCCATAAGATTTTTACAAATATAATTTTTTTATTACGGAACCCCTTAACATCATATTCTAGTATCTTCTTAGGTTCTTCTATATTTGTCAAATTAGACCGTATATCAACTAATCTATAATAACTCTTCTCTATTCATCAACGATATACTTCCAAAGTGTAGATATATGAAATAGATTGTGTACTCCCTATATGTGTGCTGTTAGAACCCATCTATAAGGCACTTTTTTAATCATTTTATCAATTTTATATGGCCTCAAATATTATGGACTTAATTTTTCGATCCTCTTAAAGCATTGTACCCTTCATTTGATTGACCTTAACAATACAAACTCTTTAACATCAAATAGCCCTAGTAAGTGTCTTACAACTTTGTATTTTCATTGTTTATCTTGAGCATTTTTAATCTATTTATGATTAATCAGATCTTTCCAGTAGCATCTTCCATTAGATCTACACCAATAATTTTTTTCCAGTTTTGGCCCATTACAATAGAGTCTTGCATTTCCTTCTATAAAGAGCTTCATATCAAGTCATTTCAATACTGACTTAGAAATTGTTTTTATATGCAAATTCTATTAAAAATAAATGTGATTCCTATCTTCCTCTAAAATCAAGAATTTGTAATTGGAATAACTCCTTCAAAGTTTGAATTCTCTTTAAGTGAATATCTATATGAGGATGAAATACAGTACTATAAGTCAACATTGTGCTAAAAACCTCATTAATTTTCTTCTATAATATGAATGTAAATTTTTCATTTTTATCTAAAACTATGAGTTTTGATATCCCGTGTAATCATACAATCTCATCCATATATAGTTTTCATAATTTTTCAATATGATATGTCTTTCTAGTTGACAAACAAAATGCACAATTAGTCAATCTTTTCTTATAATAACTCTTTTACTATCATGCCCTTATTTTGATCTACGCTACTTAATCATAAAATTTGGTTATCTCCTCCCATTTCCACTTTAATATTGTCAATGATTATAACCGACCACCCGACCTTTGATGTTTTGCTTTAACTAGCTAACACGTAAGATAATTGGCCACAAATTCCGACTTTTTCTATTCTGCTCACTAAGGTATTTTCTTGAGCTCTTAATACGATTCATTGCTTTCTAAATGTATTGTATAACTAGATAAATGTGTTTTTTATAGAATTCATTTCCTCAAATTTTCTACTTCTGGAACATCAATTTTACCTTTGTATTTCAATAGTTTATGTTTGTGACCCAGTATACTGCCTGCTGTTTCGTGACTTGAGATTTTTTAAGTAGTAACATTTTTTACCGGCAAATCTTGTATTATGACTTTTAGAGTGAATTATCGACTGATTTAAATGAACAAGATATTCATCATTATAATCTATTACTGATAATTTTATTATGTCAATATCTTTAAACAACTATTCTTGTTGGGTAACTAACAACTTGCATTGCGGAAAGATTTTTTATTGAGCGCATCTTCAATGATATTTGTTACTCTTGGATGATATTGCATTTCCAATTTATAAATCATAATAAATTTTAACCATCTTTTCTATCTCGGATTTAATTCTTTTAGAGTGAATATATATATTTCTAGTTCAAATGATCCATGAAATTTCACATCTGACTTCCTATTCGTGATGTGTCCATATTTTTTTGTGCAAACGTCACTGTTGTCTTTCCCTGATGCATAAGAACATATCTCAATCTCCTTAATGATCCATTACAAAAGATTTGAAACTCATCAGAGCTTGAGGGAATGGTCAGCATTGGTGTAGTAATCAAGCAAGCTTTCAACTTCTGGAATTTATCACAACTATTCTTTCATTTCAAATTTTACTATATTTTGTATCAATTTAGAGAATGACAGAAATTTTAGAAAAAAATATTTAATAAATATTTTATATTAATTTTCAGAGCGTAAAAAATTTCTGACTTCTGTAATTATAGTTGGTCTTGACCATTCTACAATTATCTTTATTTTCTTTTGATCTATTGATATACTGTTTTCACTTATTACATGCTTTGAAATGTGATACTTCTTTAGCAACCATTCACATTTAAAAAAATTGCATATAATTTATTTTCTGTAAAACATGCAAAACTGTATGAAGATGATCTGATGACTACTTTCATTTGTTGAATAAACCAAAATATCATCTATGAATACTATTACAAATATATCTGAAAATGAAGCATTTGTCAATCCAAATGGTATCAACTTAATTTCATAATATTCATACCTAATTCTGAAAGCAGCCTTTGATATATCTTCTTATTTAATCTTTAACTGATGATAATGTGACCTTGGATCAATTTTTTTAAATATAGAAGCCCCTTTTAATTGATCGAAATGATTATCGATTCTCAAAAGTGGATATTTATTTCTAATAGTGAACTTATTTAATTCTATGTAATTAATACACATTTTAAAACCCAATTTTCTCTTTGCAAACAATACTGGCGCTGCCCAATGTAAGATATTAGGGCTAATAATTCATTCTTGTAAAAACCCTTTTAATTGATTTTTTTTTTCTATTTTTTGTGTTTTTTTGAGTGTCATTCTATATAGTGCTTTGTATATTAGTTTCAAATCTGATAATAGATCAATAGTGAAATCTATCTCCTATAGTAGTGGTAGTTTATATAAATCAATATTGAAAATTTTTATGATATTCTTTCACCACTACAATTTTATCCTACTATTTCACATTTTTTTTCTCTCTCACTTGAATAAGAAAATCTTGATTGCTATGTTTGATAACTTGAAAGCTTAAATAGAATTTATTATTATAGATTTAAACCGTTTTTCAACAACAAATTTAATACTTGTCTTTGTAGTTTGATTGAACTCGACTACATTC
>NEWO01000459.1:194091-226973 GCA_003013225.1 Phalaenopsis aphrodite | reverse complement strand
TTCATACGTATCGATGTTCGAAAGCTTGAATCTTGTTGGGATGGGGTGTTGGAGGACCGTAACCGCTAAGGGAGAAGATTCATGGATGTTACGGTGTGCGTCGAAGCGATCATTTTTCTCTAGGGAAACTCTTCCCGGACGAGGCAGAGGACCTCATTCGCTAAGGGAGAAGATTCATGGATGTTACGGTGAGCGTAGAAGCGATCATTTTTCTCTAGGGGAACTCTTCCCGGACGAGGCGTCGTAGTTCGTTACAAATGACATTATCTGAAATGGCAGGAAGAAGTAGCGATGTCGGGTGAGCTGCACGAGATGGATAAGTGGAACCTGCGGCATCAAGAAGTTTAGCATCACGTCCTGACAGGGGATGTGTTCCTTCTTAAAGAGGCAAACCGATATGAGTTCTTCATAGCGTTATGTTTCTCTTACATCGCGGAGTTAATGGTAAACGAATTTCATCCAATGGTGTAGGCAGCGGCTGTTGAGCCCCGCGTAGGAGCTGTAGGATCTCTAATTAAGACTTCTCCATTCTACGCATTCAATCTTCTATTGAAGGACTCGAAACACCTTCGTTCGCAGGATAGTGTCTTCCAGGGCGGGAAGAAAAGAAGCATGCCATTCTTGGCTTCGTGACTGCTCCCTGGAACAATGGGTGTTGGAGCGGGATGCTCCGTTATCGCGAACATTGTGTCTGGTGGCCATATAGTAAACCGCACAAGTACTTTAATTGTGGGATTAAAGCTTTCCCATAGACGGCGCCAAACTGATGCGTGTTGAAAAATCCACGACTGTAGACTAACGGATTTCGCCTTAGAGTTGTAAGAGAATTCATCACACACAGATGCAAGAGAAACAAACAGTGATGACTCCAAAAACTTTTTCATGAAAAACCCGAAAAGAAAAAATCACGGGGTCTGGCCCAATTACAAAAATGTACTATTGATTGATGATTACAGAGACCCCTTGTCCCACAAACGGGAAATGTTTACTAGCTTTCCAAGTTATAACGTTGACTGACGGCGTCTAGTTAGCGGAGATCGGCGGTGTTCGACGGTAGTAACCTCAATCGATGATGGTCGGTGGTGGTCGACGGAGGTCCGCGGTGATCGAGAGTGGTCAACGGTGGCCGACGGCGGTCGTCGACGATTGATGGTGGTCGACGGAGGTTAGCGGTGATCGACTGTGGTCGACGATGGCCGGCAGTGGTCGACAGAGGTCGGCGGTGGCAGAGATGATGTTAGACTTGAGCTCCTTCTCAAGGCCTCATGTTCTCTCTCAAGCCTCCCTTTCCTGTGAGGGGTGAAACTTTATTTATAGTGTTTTTGGTGCAATTAGTGCAGGAATATGAACCATTTTGATCGTACAGTCCGGAGAGCTTTCTTAGATCAGATGATATTTGATGGACATTTGAGTGCCTTAACGATGTCGAAATTGAGCAATCTTGGGCTCGTTGAATTTGTCTTGTCGAGACGCTAGATTCGACTGGGAACTCGCTAGGTTGAACATCCGTTTTGACTTTTCAAATGCCTCCGGAAATCCTTCAAGAGTGGTTTAATAATTTGATCCGGGCTTGATCTGATTTGGATTGGACTAGCTTTGATATCATTGGGTACTTCTCATCCAGCCGGTCAGTTTAACTATAAGTTTTTTTAAATCGGAGCTTTGGATGACTTTTTATCAAGATTTGAATATTTCTTGCTCAAAATAATGCATCGAGATTTGTGTAGAATGATGAAAATTTGTTGGTGGCGTATTAATAATATTATATATATAAATAATATATATATAATTTCTTTATTTTGAGCTAAAACGAGTTGAACACGAGCGAACTAAGGATTGTTCATATTCGGCTCGTTTATTATTTGAGCTTAGAAATTTTGTTCATGTTCAAGTCGTTTACTTAACGAAAGAGCCTAACAAGAGCTACTTAACGAGTCAAACTCGAGCTATGTGCGAACAACTAGCTTTTTGATAGTCTTAATGATGAGACTGCATAGCTTTCTTATCACAGTACAATGAGTGTTGAAAATATTGTGGCGAAACCACAGGGCACCACGAGCATCTCGTTTTAATCCGGAGGGAGATAATACATCTCATCCAATTCTTCAACTCTATTCGTCGCTAAACTCCTCCACTGCGCCTGACACAGTGAAAGAAAACTCCACTCATTGGGAAGTTGGAGGCCATGTGCCTAAATCTGTTGCATCTGAAGCATTTTCTGGATGAGACCATAGTAGGCGTGCAACTCGTCTTAGGCTTCTTTTCACTGGGGGTGGTTATCTCCTTCTTTGAATCAATTTTCTCAACTCCCGAAGGCATGCTCCTGCTAATGTCTCTAACTGCAGGTGGTGGTTGTCAGTTCTGTTTTTGCTGTCTTATCACTTTCAACACTAAGGTCTGAACATCTCCAAATGACCAATAGGGATGCAGTTGTACCACTTTGCTGATAGCGGGCTTCAGGCCCCATATAACGGGCTATGGTGTGTTCCTTTGACTCGACTAAATAACACTTCATCTGCAGCTAATTAAACTTCATCTTGAACTCCACCACTAAGTCTTTCTACTCTAAGTTATGGAGCCTCAGAAACATATTTAGACGGTAATGAGGAGGTAGGTATTTTCTGTGCATCGCCTTCCGCATCTTCTCTCACTTGGTAATTTTGTCATTGTCTTCTCTCTCACTCTTCCTTGTAAGTTTTTCTACCACAAGCGTCGTGGGTTTTCTTCTTCATCACCGAAATCCTCCTTATGGTAGGGGTGGAAATTCTCGTCTCTTTAGCCCCTTTGGCTTTCCCGGCCACGATCGAGAGTATATTTTCTGGATTTCATCATCCATGTCCGCCAGCTTTCACTGAAGTCGACAATATCTCTGTGGCATGACTAGGGTTTAGGATTGCAATGTGAAAGAGAGTGTATGAGACTCATTGAAGGTGTTGAATAATTAATTTGGGGTTGCTGATTTTTAAAATCAGCTAGCGGAAATTGGAGTTAAGTCAAAATTTGTCTTTGGTATTGTAGTAGGAGAGAATTTTTGTGGAGGGGATAAGGCGGATGCCAGGAAACTCTAGGATAAGACTATAGTTAGGCTAACTCTGATACCAAATGATATCAGAGTTAACTCAAAGCACAATGGGAATGCAAATATCATTGCTAAAATTCACTAGGGTTACAAATAAAGACACTTGACAATACGAAAGTAACAACACAAATATAAAAGACACTCTAAGATGAGGAGGAAGGTGGTGACCACTAGCTGGACGGTTGGTGGGTGGTGGATTAGAGGCGCCTGGACGGAACAATTGGAGTAGGAAACTAGAGATGGGTGGTCACGGGATAGCCCCAGGAAGGTCGGGCTTGCTGGTTTGGGGGTTGCTGCAGTGAAGCAGGAAGGCTGGTGGGTGGAGTTATGACAGGAAGGAGGGTTAGTAGAGGGGTTATGGGAGGAGATTGCAGCAGGTGGTCATGAGAGGGGCTGCAGCAGATTGATCCTGAGGGGGGATGGCAGCAATAGGTAAGCAGGATGGCAGTGAAGATTGCGGAAAGGATAACTATATCCGCAGGGACAATTTACAAACGGTGTGCCCCTTGAATCCTTGAAGAAGATCACTACCTCAAACGAGTTATAGCCGAAGCACCTTATCGTATTCGGATATAGCTCTAGACGGGGAAAACAGCCGACGATGACAAGCTGGACAGAATTCTCAAGCTAAACTAAACCCTTAAACATCAAACAATATATTTATATTAACTTGGATAGGAAGGGGATGCGGCAGCCCTTGCCCTAAGAAGCACCGACTGTTCCAGCCTCCCCGCTGGACCGATACATGCTTGCAGCTGCACCTGCTGGTTCAGCCCAAGCAAGCCCTACATCATGTTAGTTCTCATAACCAAGTTTTTGTGTCTGTTTTGGATCTTAACTAGTGGTGCAAATCTCTATTTGTTAGCATGTCAGTTTTTGTTAAGAGTTTCTATGATGAAATAGCACGTTTCTTAGGATATAAAATGAGCTGACTAAGGGCATTTAACATAGGACTTTTGATGACTATAAAGAGCAAAACCTTAGGCATGTAAATAAACCTTTTGATCAATAAAATTTTGAATTATCTTTTCAAACTGGTAAATATCTACTGGATGTGGGATTCTTGGACCGCAGTGCAGGTGCAATAAGCAAGTTCTTGGAGAAGTTGTTTCCTTCTTTCGATATGAGGCCTTAAGTTTCTTCGCTTAGGTTATTTATTTCCTTATTTTATTTCTTAATTTTTATTTTGTTAATGCAAGTGTCTTGATTTTAATTTTGCCGCAATCATACTTTTAAATTTTAATAAATTCATTTACTGGTTCATTTTTCATGGTTCAAATCTCTCAACTATTCTTTCAAATTTAATGAATTGTTGTATTTTTCTGGTTTAATCTCACATAAGTTATTTTATGCATAAAAAAAAAATGTTCATAAACTTGTTTTTATTTTGTCTTGTGAATCATAATTTTGGGACTAACATAGCCCTATGCAAAGCGTCCTGAGGACATTTTGATACTTTTCTCAATTTTAATTACTTATTTTATAGAAGTTGCAAAACAATGATAAATCAGTCTTTACAAGTCCAGTTTATATTAGTTCACCTTCAGTCAAGGTAATTGTTATCAAGTTAAGCCGTTCCCAACCAAATAAAAAAGCCATTGAATCAATTTCTAAAGTTCCATTTTTGTTTAAAATATGTTTTTCTTTGTTTTATGTTCTTCATTTTTATATCTGTTTGAAGTAAAACCTTATTTGAGGTAGTTTGCTCGGTCGAGCCAGAAATAAGAAATAAAATATCAAAGTATGGATGGTTGGCCGACAAATCATTCTTGTATTGGTTTGGCCGCATTAACTTATGCCATGTTGGAGTAATTCTCTCTTGCTTTTTCATCAATCATTCTACTAATTAGATATGCGAATAACTTTAATGAATTTTACATATCTATCACCTAAAGTTTGTTATTTACATTTATAACACCTTGTATTAAAACCTATGCATGAGAAGGTGTATTTTATTTTTAAAAGATAAGCATCTTAGTGATAGTGGTATTTATGATGTGATGTCCAAAATTTGAGTGTTTATTTATGTAATTTGGAAGTTTAGGTGTTAGATATGTAAATATATAAGAATTGTGTGGTTTATATGTAAATGCCCCAATTAAATAGTTGTTGAGGATAGAATGAGATGGTGAAATAGAGTTTCAGATGAAAAGAGAAGAACAATGGCGAAAGTTTTTGCATGGAACCAAACTAAAGATTTATCTGGAAGATTAATCTATACGTCCACTTTTGATTTGTAGTGCATTTTCTCGCACGATTATAGTCAAATCAAAATAAGGCTTATTATTTGACTGATTTATTATTATTTACTTTTTTTTTTCTATTGGCTTCTTATTTGACTGTTCATTACATTTGAAATGATACAAGTTATTCAAGAAGGGCTTTCAATGGTTGAATAGAATTTCAGGGAATTTCATAGTATTTTTCTTCTGAGAAATTTACGTACCTACCATATATTTTCTTTGTATAGACATATCTAATACCTTAAGTGTGATATTTACATTTATACACTTTGATGTCATGAACCTATACGTGAAAAGAGTAGTGTGGTATTTTTTATTTGAAATTAAAGATTGGAGTGTCATGTATGTAAATATGAAAGTTTAGGGGTTAGATATGTAAGTACATGAGAATTATGTGGTATGTATGTAAATGCCCCTTTCTTTCTTTAATCCATGTAAGTTTATGTTTTGGAGAATACATTATCTTGATATGTTCTTGTTTTACCCCATCTTTGAAATCTAAATGTTTTTTGAATATTATAAAATTTACATACATACCACTCAATTCCTATGTATTTACATATCTAACACATACTTCAATTTTTACAAACATATCACTCTACCTACATATGAAAAGTTGTATTTTACATTTTAAAAGTTAAAATGGTGGCATTTTTTATGTGATATGAAATATTTGGGTGATGTAAATCTAAAAAAAGCAAAGTTTGGGTGTTAGATATGTAAATATATAGGGATTGGGTGGTATGTATGTAAATTCCCCTTGAGCATTTGATTGTCATTGAAGTTTGCTTATTGGTTATTCTTGTTTTTTATTCGTTCTGTCTTCTTCTAGGAGAACGCATGATGGATTTTATGAACATGGATGACCGATCGATGGGTATGTTTTGGGTTCTATCATACACCATGGTTCAGCCAACTTATGAGGCTGTGATGACCTGGCTTACTTCTTCCGACGTAACTGAAATTCTTCAAGGAACTGTACAGTCTAATGATAGAATGATGATGATGCGGGAAACTTGTCCTCTTTCTATGCCACTTCTTTCTGGTTTATCTATATACTTATGCTTTAAACTATCGCAACAACTTGAAGAAGGAATATTTCTCGGACAGGTACTTTTGGAATGTTCTGTTCTTTTGTCAGGATCTCCTTAAATAAAGGGGCACTTGCATTTTATACTGTGCAATTCCTATGTATTTACATATCTAACACCTAAACTTCTTTTTTTGCGTTAATATGACGCAAATCATTCTTATCACATAAAAAATACCATGACCTTAACTTTTTAAGAAGTGAAGTACACCTTTTTATGCATAGTTAAAATGATGTGCTTGTAAAATGTAAGTTTGGTGTTAGATAAATATAAATACATAGAACTTGATTAGTATGTATGTAAATCTTCTTTAAATAAATTAATGAGTACTATTTTTTTTACATGGATACTCATAATATAGCCTAAAATATTATTAAAATGAGGCGAAGTTAAATGAACACAATAAACACATTTGAACGTAAATTAATCGAAAATCCAATGACCATAATTGCACTGCATCATATGCTTTCACAAATTTGGAGTTATTTGAATGCCAATTTTGTTAACACTTTTCTCATACGAACCTTTCTTTGGATAATTGAGATGGTTAGTTTTATTGGTTTGTTTTAACTTTTAACCATACATGCTAGTTCAACAACAGCAACAACATAATAGAAAGATCCAAAATCTCATGCCCTTCCATTGGTATCATAATTTTTACCATTTATGAATGTAATAATGAAATATGTCCATCTTAACCTTAAGTTTGACACTTAGCCCTGCCATTGGTATCATAATTATCACTTTTTAAGAATGTAATAATGAAATATGTCTATCTTTACTTTAACTTTGACTCTTTCCTCTACCCTCGGGAGCCTAGATTGTGGGACTAGATGTCAAACTAGCATAATTAAGTTGATTCATTGAGGCTTGTTATTTTGTGTGGATGAGAATAAGAATAAAATAGATATGCATGCAAGAATTGTAGTTTTTTTTATAGGTTTTAACACAAGATACTTCAAGTCATAAACTTTTTGTACCTTTAAGTTCCATTATTATTGTAAACAGATTGCCTTTTTATTTTAAAAAATGGGTGCTAGAATCCAAAGGGTAAAATTAGGGCACACAATTAAGTTCGATTACAAGAAAGAAGAAAGTACCAGATGACGCCGGGCTTGGGAGCTGACCCGGTCCCAATCGGTTAAGTCGGAGAGTGTTCGATTCAGCAGTATGCTGAACCTGCTCACTCTTCCTCTTTTCATTAGCCGGAAATTATTCCCCCTTCTTGTTTTCTCTCCCCTCATCAACCTTCTATTTATATGTTGTTTCTCTTTTTTAGGGTTATGTTTTGTGAGTTTGATTTCAGGTGTCTGTTAAGGACAGTCATTGATGTTTTTTTTTTTGTTTTTGAGGGCTACATCCGAGGATGAGTGGTGCTCTGGTTGTATCTCACTCCGAGGTGGTGTTTATCCTCGACTATTCCATCCTTTACAACCTCCCCTCTGCTATCGCCATCGCTGTACCTTGCTGCCGACCCCTTGAAATCGCAGTCACTTAGTTTCCATGTTGCCCGTCTACCTGACTCCAGCTCTCCTCGCTTCTGCCCTACTGTAATTACCCTGCCCATTTCCTTCTTTTGTTTTTGATTATTGCGGACCCTCTACGTGCCTTCATCTGCAGCCCCACTGCTCCTTCAGGTATTACCTCATACACATCCATTATCCTACCATACAACAACCTATTGTTGTTGCTTCTCACTCACCGTTTTCTGCTTCTATCCACCCCTTTCCTGGCCTTTACTTGTCGTTATTGCCTCCTGCACTCTGCTCCACTAGCCTCTCTCTGTGGCCGCTTCCTACACCTCCTTTCAACTGCCTCCAACCTCCCGGAATTACTGCCAACTTCTTTAACCTACCAGATAGCCACCACACACTTTTCTCACTTCCACCCTTCCTGCCCTCACAACCAACTTCCATTCGAACTTACCTTGTGTCCAGCCGCCGGGCACCACCCCCGTCCTCCCCCCAGGGTGTACATTATGTTGTTATTTTTCTATCGTTAAGAGTCTCTGTTTGTAACGCTTTTGAATTTCAACAATAATATGTACTTTTCTATTGTGATTTTGGTTAACACCGGTACCATTTGATATCTAATCCTAGTCTCATCCTAGTGTTTTCTAGCATTTGTCCCTTCTCAAGCCACCCCTACAAAAAATTTTTTCTTTCATATTCCTAACCATAGCCAAAACTTTAAACTAACCTTCAATTCCTCTTGTTGAATTTCAGAATCAACAATCCTAAATTAAATTTGTAGCCCTCTCTCACCTCCCAACTCTATACTCTAGTCATGCCACCATTGAGATACATGCCCGAGCCTTCCCAAAAGGAGATATGACTAGAGATCTGCAGACTTGGTTAGTGAATTACAGACATGGAAGATGAAATCCAATGGAAAGCTACCCTCGCCGTGTTCCGAAAAGTCGAAGGTGGGAACGAGAAGATGTGAAGATGAAGCGGGAAAAACAACGTCGATACTTTCCGACTTACTATCACCTAAAGTTTTAGACTGGCTTTAGAATTGGAGAGAACCCTGCACAGAGTGACCCCCACATCCTACAAACAGATTTCAATCTCTAGATCTTTAGAATACATTCAGAAAGGCACCCTAAACGAGACTGGCTTTAGAATTGGAGAGAACACTGCACAGAGTGACCCCCACATCCTACAAACAGATTTCAATCTCTAGATCTTTAGAATACATTCAGAAAGGCACCCTAAACGACCCTATCAGAAGAAGAAATGATTCTGAGTGGAGAAAAGGTAAAATCAATCTGCACCCCTAAATCATTCACAGTCAGAAAGTGTTACAACTGTCATGGATTTGGGCCCGTTGGCTCATAATGCACAACCAGGGGAGTGATATGTTTTGTTGAGTAGGGCGTTGTTGAAAAATTAGGCTATGACACAGTTGATCCTAGAGATGATGATGACTTCAAAGAGGATTCCCAACTTGCAACCAACGAGGAAGAGAAGTTATTTATTCTAGTTGACCCTAGGAGAGATTCCAGTTGAGGTAACAATAGCATTGTTCTAGAAGGTAGTAACTTCATGCAGGGTGTGAGATTGTGATTCCTCGAGCTATCATTAGACAGAAGTTCATGGGAACATCAACATGATTGACTTTGGATGTTCAAAATGACCATGACCTTGAGGAGCCAATACTAGAAACTGGTCAGTTTCAGATTAACATAATTTAAATACTTTTAGATATATAGCTCGCCTCCTGAATTGCGCCTATAAAAGGAGGTCCAACCTGTCAAAGATGAAAAAATTTGGAATTACTTCTGGAAGACAATCGTGAGTTATTTGGGGATTAAAATCGGTTCAACGATGTACCTTCCAACAGAAGATCACACAGGATGGATGAATCGCAATATATGAGAATTACCCCTGGATCCTTGGGAGAACGAATATTCTACCGTGTGATTACATGTCAGGATGGCCCAACCTGGTAGCGATGTTGTTCCAGAGTTTACCCCCTCTGATAGCCTTGTTTATCAGATATAACTAGTCGAGTATGAGGAGTTGAAGAAGCATACTATATATTTACTTGCTTAAAATTTGGTTTGGGAGAATCTACGTAATTGTGTACTTTCGACTCGGGTTGTGCCAAAAGAAGATAGATACCTATTCTATCAAAATGTTATTTGGAATGACACCGCCTACAAAATTGACTTACCGGGTGCTTACAACATGACTGCCCTGACTACTAGGAGACAAAAAGCTTCGACTAATGAGGTCGAAGCTCTCCCAATCCCGGGAGACTGATACGGGGCTTGGGGGTTGACCCAGTCCCAACCAGTTCTACCTGAGAGATTTCGGTCCTGCATGAGGCTGAAGCTGCCCACTCTCCCTCTTTTCATTAGTCAGGAATTATTCCTCCGTTCCTGTTTTCATTTCGCTCTATCCATCTTCTATTTATGTGTTATTTCTTTGTTTTAGGGTTATGTTTTGTGAGTTTGATTTCAGGTTTCTGTTAAGGACAGCTGTCGACGTCTTCTTTTCCCTTTCAAGGGTTGTATTCTAGGATGAGTGGTGCTTCGATTGTATCTTTGCTCTGAGGTGGTGTTTTTTCTCGTTTGTTCCATCCTCCACAACCTCCCCTTCTTTGTCGCCATCACTGTGCCTTGCTGCCACCGCCTGAAACTGCAGCCCCGCAGTTTCCCTGCTGCCCCATTTACCCGACTCCAGCCCTCCCTGGTTCTGCCCTGACGTACTTCCCCTGCCCGTTTTCTTCTGCTTTTGATTACCACAGACCCTCTTACCTGTCTCAATCTGCAACCCCACTGTTCCTCCAGGTATTACCACATACACATTCGTCAACCTACCATACAACTGCCTTTCTGCCGCCTAACCCTTACGCCCCCTTTTCTGCTTCCAGCTGCCCCTCACCTGGCCCTTGCCGTTTTTGCCTCCTCGACTCTGCTGCTCCAGCCACCTACTGTGGCCGCTTCCCCCTCCCCCTTCCATTCATAGCTTCTCTGTAACTTCCTCTAACCCTCCCAGAATTACTGCCAACTTCTCTAAACAGATAGCTACCGCACTCTTTTCACGTGCTGTCCAATGGCTGCCAGAACTCGCTTCCACCCTTCCTGCCCTCACAACCACCTCTCATCCGACCCCTACTTGTTGTCCATCCGCCAATCACCCTCTTCCTCGCCCTAGGGTGTCTTTTTACGTTGTGTTGTTATTTTTCTATCGTTAAAAGTCTTCGTTTGTAACCCTTTTGAATTTCAGCAATAATATTGATATTTCTATTATGGTTTGGGTTAACACCTTTATCACAAGATGATAACAAATATGGGCTAACAATTCTAAGAGAGTTACAGAAGTTGTATAGATCTCTAAAATAATTCCTTGAGAGTTAGGTAAGTTGAATTCGTCCACCAGTTTGTTGATTTTTGAATCTTTCTTCATTTTTAATTCCTGCACCAGACCTATGATACAGAAATAATTTTATAGCCCCCCCCCCCTCCCCCGAACCAAAAAAAAATGTGACTATTCTGGAAGCGTCTAAAGATTTCTTACCTTCTAAATGATCAAAATTTCAGGGAAGAGGAATGAATCTCAGAACTTCAGATTTTCCTTTGCCAACTTTGCTTCTCTAAAAGAAAAAAAAGCTTTGGAGATGCAAGTAAGGTATTAGAAATGCCAAAAGTGTAGTAGAACCTATCTTAAATGCTTGATATGTTGGGATAGCTGAAGAAAGAGTGTCAATTTTCTTCAAGTTGAACTTTGCACATACCGGAAGTGGCGATAGAGACAATCCCCATTTTATAAAAAGGAATTTTGTTGAGCCTATTTTTTTGATATATGATCCAGCCGAACATAGAAATATAAATATGAGCAATAGATTTTCATATTTAAATTGTGTTGAAATTTATGATGCTACCATTCTACCATTGAAAATAATGGATTTGACAGTGTAGGAATTGTCAGTGACAAATGGAGAAGAAAAACAAAATAAACAGTACCAATGATACTGATAAGCAAAGTGTCGTTTGTTATGAGTTTTTTGGTTCTTCTAGATTAATTTCCAATGGAAGAAATTTGAAAATATTTTTTCAAACTTTTCAAATGTTCATACATACATTTTCATGTTTAGAAAATTATCCTTTGGTGCCTAACACATTATTCTGCATTGCCATGCAGGTCATTCCTAGCATAGCTATGGTGGAGACTTATGTTAGATTGCTGTTAATTGCTCCTCACTCGTTATTCCGTTCGCATTTCACGGTAGTTTTGATGATTTTTTATGTTTTTTCCGTCTCATTAATTTTCTAATTTTCTTTTAGTTTTGAGTTCACATTCTCAAATTGTGCATTCCTGCTTTTATTTCACATTAAACTATTTGCTTTTGTAAGCATCCTCATCATCAAGAATTATTCCAATTAATCGAGATTTACTTTATTTATTTTCCTATATTATTTTCTAATACTATTTGTTGATTTTCAATCAACTGTTTATTTTGCAAAATTCTTGATATTCATTGCTCTGTGCGGGCTTTGAATATTCACGCATGACTCTTCTAAGTGTCTGGTTTTCAGATCAAATTTTTAGAATGCAAATTGAATTGTGTAGATAAAACACCATCTAAAAATTTTGCTCTCATTTTACAAGAACCTTTAGATCGAGTTCCAAGTTTCTCATAGAAGTAAGCCTCTAAGTTTGTTAATCACCCCTTTTGGTGATGATAGAATTTTATATTAAGACTAATCAGAGGGTACTAATTGTTTAGCCTATAGTAATAGTTGTTTAATTTACAATCATAGAAAATTCATTATCGTTAATTTAAAGCAGGTTGTAGGATGAATGATGGCAAAGCCGATCAAGGCCTATGATTTTGTCATCCTAGATTATTGTGGGTCTTGGTCTATGTAGTCACCGAGATAGTCAACCTAGCTTAATTATAATATTCTTATTAGCAACCATTAGTTGTGCCTACCAAGAGAACCTTGTAAACTTGGGGGTGAAAGTTTTTTCCAAGGGATCATTTTTAATTAATCTTAGATAATAGAGAGCCTTATGCTCTATCAAGTACATTCCATGATTTACCGCTAGTTGGAGGATCCCAACATAACCATACTTTTTATTATGTCCTTAGGTGACAAAATCACCTGATTAGGGGATGCATGTCATGTTCTTATTTGCAATTAATATTCAAGAGTTATCATCAATTTATGCTTGATTTGATATCAGCTCTTTGTCAGCTGAAGTCATATTTAGTTTGTCATCCAAATCAAACTCTTGCAAGTAGTGGATGGATATTCAGTTTTAACTTTAAATCTTACATTTTACTAGAACATTTACTTTTCTAAAGTTTTATAGGCTTTTATTTTCTATCAAGATTTGAGCCTTGAGTGATTTGCTTTGAAATTTGAGAGTACTTTTATAATAGAATCCCACTTCTGATAGAGATTTATCAATCAATTTGGCCATTATCGAAGGATTTAAATATTTTTATCTTATTCTTTTGAATCTTATTAACTTGCTTGCAAAATATCGGGTCTATAATTTGAATAGAAATAGAGTGTATCTTAAAAATTCATTGTGTTATTAGTGTTGCGAAAGTGCCAAACATTTAACATGCTACTTATGGCTTAACTTGACTAGAACTCGTTCATGATAGATTGATTAAATTATTGAACAAGCTTGAATGTTGGCATAAATATTAGATTTTTAAATGAACAAATATATACAATTTTTTGCTCGATTCACTTATAGCTTGTAAACAAGATCATTTAGAAGTTTGATATATAGTATCATTTAAAGTTTAGGACTAAGCTTGTGATTAAGCTTATAAAAAAGCTTACTTAAGGCTCGATTGTCATGACTCAATCCGTGAACTTGGAATATTAAGGCGAGAACTAATGATCACACTGATGAAACTATCTAAACACTTTTATGTCATAATTATATCTAGTCCCAATAAAAAAAGTGTCATTATATTTCATAAAGTTTTAATTTACAAATAGTTCGTATAACTTTTAAATTTTTAAAGCTGAAAAAAAAAATAAAAACTGAAATGTGATACCTATCAGTCTAAGCTCCTCTTTGTGTACAAATACTCTCTAGGATCCATTTATTTTCTAGGTGTTTTTTTTAAATGTTAGCAAATATAGATATGAGTTAACTATTCAGTAATATCTTTAAATTATAATAATTCTTTTTTTTTTTTTGTGAAAAAGCAACAAAAATGGGGTAAAGAAATCAAATTTTTATTTTCTTTTATTTATTTCAATTATAATATATGTCAAAGGAAATCATCGTTTAGACGTATACTTACCTTTCTAAAATCTACCAAAAAAACTAACAATCATTTTTATTTTCATATCTATTCTCATTTTACATACACAAGTACATTGCATCACCTTCTAGTATTGTCTATAGGTGACTACACACATGCATGCATATATTGTATTTTCTTTATTTGCTTTATTTAGCAATTCAAATTATAAATTTTACATCTAAGAAAAATATTAAAACAGTTACAATTGATTTCATAAATGAACAAAACTATTATAAAATTAAAACATATTTATCCACTTGTTTGATGTAGTCAATTTTCTTTTCCTCAAAAGTAACTAATCCTTAGGCGTACATATAGTAACAAATTAAATTTAATTAATTTATGTTCATTTTTAATATTTCTTTTATTTTAAATTCTAACTTCACATTGTTATTTAGATATGCTCATTTGAAATTTGTCTAAAAAAGGTAATTGTATATGTGTATACTAAAATTATAAAAAGATATGCCCTATCAATCAAAAAAAAAATTTAATCCTATCATGATTTGGCGGTACCCAATAACTCTCTCTAAAAAAGTAATTGTAATATTGATTTGAATGTTATAAAAAAAATTTAAAATCTCAAATTTGGAGAACCAACAAACTTGTATATGTTTATACTAAAACATGATTTGCACGGATCTCGAGGCGATATGTTTTTTGCTTCTATCAAATTTGCTACCATCGGCCGACTTTTTCTCCAACGAAGGATTTTTTTTCCAACAGAGAAATTTTTTTCTGATGGCTAACCTTTCTTCCAACAGAGAATTTTTCGTCTAACGACCGACCTTTCCTCTAACAGAGAAATTTTTTTCCAACAACCGACTTTTCTCCTAACATAAAACTTCTCCTCCGACATAAAACACCAGAATAACAAATCCAGCATATGACGACAAAGATACCAGGACCGAGCACGAAAACCGGCCAGCAGGGAATATCCTTCGTAAATTATGTGTTCAAGATTTATTTGATTTATAAATTTTCTTGTCTTTATCGCAGTTATTGCTATCAAGGAGCGAGAAAATTGTGGAACTTGATATGTATACTCAAACATGGTTTGCACGGATCTCGAGGCAATTTATTTTCTGCTCTTGTCAAATTGGCTACCCTCGGCCGATTTTCCCTCCAACAGAGGAATTTTTTTCTCATGATGAGGACTCAGACTAAGGACTTTTCCCTAATAGAGGACTCAGACAAAGGACTGTTTCCCCCAACGGACGACTGACACGAAGGACTTTTCCTCTGAAGGGGTTCTCAAACGAAGGACTTCCCCCCTTTGACTGAGAACTCAGAGAAAGGACTTTTTCCTCCCAGACAGAGGACTTTAACGAAGAACTTTTCTCCCTGATAGAGGACTCAGACAGAGGACTTTCTAACAACTCACAGCAATACAAAAGACTAAAATATTTTGTACAACCCTTAGTAATATTGTAATTTATTTTTTGGCCCTCATGTCATCTATAAATAGAAGAGTCCTTTCATTTAAAAGGATCTTTTGGCTCCTTCCAATTGTAACGTCTATGTTTTGTTGAATAAAATGGGCCACGTGCCCGAGAACATACTGATTCGCCTCGAGGGGGCAATTCTTACTTTTTTTTCTCTCTCTATTTCCTCGGTCTAACACTCTATTCCCTGGGCACAATCTGTAGGACAAATTTGGATTCAACAATATTAATCTTTTTTATAGCACTTAAGAGCATCAATTTTGTCCCATAGGATGTCGCTAATGTATGGGTGCATGTTTAGAGTGATTAAGTCTACAAAATATAACGTAATAGTTGAAATGATGAAAATCTTAGAATTTTTAAAGATCTAAAGTCTATAATATTTATAGTTTTGTTGCTTGTTATTTATTCTATTTTGAACTGTTTATAATTTACCTTGTATTGTACTAATACGTTTCACCTCTTGCAGAATTTGACTCAGAGAACCCCATCAATTTTGAGCAAGCCTGGCGTTTCCCTTTTGCTCTTAGAAATATTAAACTATAGATTGTTGCCATTGTACAGGTAACCTTGATCCATCATAGTGCCAACTTTTCAAACGTTTGTTTAATATATATTCTGCATGTTTTTATTTTTGTTTTTTAAAAACAAATCAAGTTATTTCTAAAAATACTCAAATAACGTTGAAGTATTTTGAATGTTTTTAAAGATAACTAAACATGTATTAGCATACTAATCATCTTGTTAATAAAATCATTCCTCAATTGTCGGCCCTTTTTTCTACTTCCTCGATATGAAGATGTCTGATGACTTTCGGGGAAGTCCTAATTGTTTTTTTTCAGGAAGACCATATTTCATTAAAGGTACAATAACCACTGAGAAGTGCAATGCAGATCATTTTTCAAAGCCAAACTTTAATGTTGTGTTACTTTCTTATGGTTGCATAAAATATTCATATGCCTTATTAAAATGGCCTTAAAAAATTGAATGAACAGTTATCCTTCAGATTAGGTTTGTTTGATATGAAAAGGCACATTTCAGGAAAAACGTTGATGATCCAATGGTTTCTTGATATGTGAGATCCCTAATCTCTTGCAATGTGTCTATATAACATTTAAAGTTCATAAAGATACCAAAGTTGGCTCTCCTTGGGATTTTGACTCGATTCAAAATTCAAATTGACTTGGGTGTGATGAGAATAGACCTGAACCCATTTTGTGTTAGTTTCATGCCCACTACTGCTTGCTGAAAATCTAAATGAAGACGCCTGCCTTGAAGTATCATGCATACAGTTATTTTGTATATTTTTAGAGAAAGAGTTGCTCTATTTCCAGTTACTGCTTGGCAAGTTCACATCCTTCTTGTTTATTCAGATTTTTATCCCAAACCAATTCAAAATGATTTTGAGCTCAGTCTTAATCAATATATTTCAAGCTGGTTTGACCTAACATATATTTGAAATTGCGGTATTCATATCGGTGTTAACTCAAACTATAATAAGCAAACGAATATTGTTACTGGAAAAGCGAATAGGCTGATACAATTGACACACGGAAATAGAAAACAGTAACATACACCACATAGAAACTATGACTAGGGTGTACCGACGATGATGGTGATGGATGTTGGGGGTTGACGACATGGTGGGGAGGTGGAGCAGGTGGGCGGTACAATAGGGAAGCGGGGTTTATTTCGTGTCCGGGATGACAAGTGGATAGGTGGGTCGGGCAACGAGAAAACAATGATCCGAAGCGGTGCTGACAGCAGCTAGGCCGCGGGGAGGGGGTTCCGGGTGGTTGGGACAGCGGATATGTAGCAAGGAAGCAGTTCAGGAGGCCTGGGAGAGTGGCTAGTAGACAAGGAAGTGGTTTGGGATGGCTGGTACAGCAGCAAACAGCCAGGAACAACTGTTTAGGGCAGTGGCTACAATGAGGAAGGCACAATAACGAAGCGGGAGAAAATGAGATACAGTCGGAGCACCACTCGACCCTTGAAAACAACCCTAAAAGAGAAAGAAGGGGATGCCGACGGCTATCCTGACACTAACACAATCCAAAACTGAAAACTAAGCCCTTAATACAACACATATATAGGAAATGACTGGAAAGGAATGAAAGGAAAGGAGGAAACATCCTTAAAATTGGAAAGGAATTGAGAACAAGGCCGCTCAGTTCGGTTCATTGTTGATCGCGTCAGCCGGCCGCTTGTGCGTCATGGGATTGTGGTAAGATTACGGAAACCCACTTCCGTTCCTATAGTAGGATATGCCCATGTCAGACATTAATATATATAGCACTTAACAAATCTTGTGTTTCCATACAATCACACCTAAATTTTCATATTTTGTAGGTCAAAAATAGCAATGTTGTCACTTTTTAAAAGTGAAATACACATTTTCATGCACAAGTGCAAGCACCAAAATGCAATGTAAATTTGAAAGTATTAGAATGAGATACGTAAATAGATAAGATTTGTGTGCTACGAATGTAAAATTTCCTTTGAAAATTAGCTGAACTTGAAATTTTGGATTTTTGGTTGCTATAAATATGGTTTTCATTATACTGATAAATCATCCAAATTTTGGTTTTGATTCGCTGTCCTCGTTTCTTTCTCCCTGAAAAAGTTTATCATTTTCCTTAGCCTTCTTATTTCTGAATTGCATCTTCAGTGCTCTTTGGTTAACTGCCTTCCTTATTGAGTATCCTGTCTACTTCCAATTATTTATACTATCGACCATATTGTGCTCCACACCTTGCTTATTATTGTTTTCACAATATTTTTCCAGGTACCATGGAAAGAACAAAGCTTTGATGTATGATGTAACAAAGATAATATCAATGATAAAGGGTAAACGTGGAGAACACCGACTGTTCAGATTGGCTGAGAACCTATGCATGAATTTGATCCTTTCAATAAGGGATTTTTTCCTTGTGAAGAAAGAGTTAAAAGTGAGAAAACTAATCATCATGCTTTTTTTTTTTTTTTTTTTTTTTTTTTTGGTGAAGAGCTTTATTCATCCATTCATAGTTTGTTGTTATAACTCTAGGAGCCGTTTGGGATCAATTTTATTTTTTATTTTTTATTTTTGTTTTTTATTTTGTTTTGTTTATGTTCTGATTTAATGGCATATTTGATTAAGATATGGTTGTTTTTTAAAAACACTTAAAAATTCTTTTGAGTCTTTTCGAAAGTATGTTAATTTTTCTTTTAGAAACAAAAAGAAAAGAAAATTGGAAGATTTAATACATACCACTCAATTGTTATGTATGTACATATCTAACACCTAAAATTCAATTTTTACACACATGCCACCCCCCTATGCGTGAAAAGGTGCATTTCACTTTTTAAAAGTAAAAATGGTGGTATTTTTTAAGTAATACGAAATATTTTTGTGGTATAAATGTAAAAATTAAAGTTAGGTGTTAGTTATGTAACTGCATAAGAATTGGATGTTACATATGTATGTGTCCCAAAAAATAAAATGTAAAAACACATTAAAGAACAATGTTTTTAAAACAAAAGAAAAAAAAAACAACAATAAAAAATTAAATTGATCCCTAAAATGTCCTTAAATTATGAACAAAAGGCTCATTGTAATAAAGGCTTGCTATTTCAGGGACCTACTGAATTTACTGAGACACTTAATCGGATGACAATTATTAGCCTTGCTATCACTATCAAGACACGCGGTATTGCTGAGGTTGAGCATATGCTTTATCTTCAACCCTTGTTGGAGCAAATAATGGCTACCAGTCAGCACACATGGTCAGAAAAAACTTTAAGATACTTCCCTCCACTTATAAGAGACTCCTTAATTGGCAGAATGGATAAGAGGGGCCAGGCTATTCAGGCGTGGCAGCAGGTTTGTTTTGTTTCAACTATCAACTTCTTGTTTGTTGCATTTTGCACTCTATTTCAAAATATCAGAAAAGGAGTTCAAAACTGTGGAACTATGCATGAACAAAGTGAGGCTATTTTCCCTACTGAGAAATAAAAAAATAGCATATTGCACGTGTGCATGCTTTAACAAAAGACTATCCTATAAGGCAAGTCATACAAAAAAGTGAGCTGCTTTGTTGTGCTATCTGATTACAAAATGAAACAATATATGGACTGTCCTGTAGTCAGGGGTTCCACGTGCTTTCAGCCTGACACCGTCTGACGAAGTCAATTACATATTTGTTGACCCCTTCAATTATGATCACTTTCATCTCAAGCATCCAAGGGTCCTGGATTTTCTTGCTATATAAGACAATTTTGGTTTTTGTAAGAGCCTCAAGAACTGTAGCCGCCATAATTGTGGTGGTTCATAATATCCTTCGTGCTTTTTTGGCGTTGTGGACTCTGGAACACTGGAAGAAAACCTTACAATATATGTGAGCTTGGGCAGGATTGAAGCATGCAGCTGAAGCAGGAGCTTGACTATTCTCCTCCCAATTGCTGAATAAGGGGATATTAAAACTGCAGTTCCTTAGCTCACCACCCAACCCCTGTGAGAAACTGCGAACAGCCTCAAAAGTTTTCTAGGAACAGTTTAATTTTGAAATGAAAATATTATCAATCTGTTACTGCTTCATTTTAATGTACTGTTGTTGATCATGTGCTGATACACTGCATTTTTTAGATCCTGTATTTAATTTTCTCTTTCGCCAGGCGGAAACCACAGTGATTCACCAGTGCACTCAGCTTCTTTCTCCAACAGCTGATCCAACTTATTCTATGACATATCTTAGTCATAGCTTTCCTCAACATCGTCAGTATCTTTGTGCGGGTGCTTGGGTGCTTATGAACGGACTCCCTGAGAGCATCAGTAGTGCAAACCTTGTATAGTCCTTATCTTTCTGCATTGAATTTTGTACAACGCCAATCTTCATATGACTTCTACAAACTTATAATGTTGGAGCTGAGTGCAGGCACGTGTCTTAAGGGAATTTTCTCCTGAAGAAGTGACATCGAACATATACACGATGGTAGATGTACTTTTGCACCATATTCAGTTGGAGCTACAGAGGGGGCATACAGCCCAGGTCATGCCCCTCACCCCCTTGCCCTATAGACCTCAATCTACTAAATTGTTTTTTCATGTTTGACATAAATTTACATACATAGCACACAATTCTTGTGTATTTATATTTTACACCTAAACTTTCATATTTACACATATTGCACTTTGGTGCTTTATGCATGAAAAGGTGTATTTTACTTTTAAAAAGCTGTGATAGTGTTATATTTTTGTGATATTAAAGATTTGAGTCTCATGTGCGTAAATATTAAAGTTTAGATGTGAGGTACGTAAATGTATACAAATTGTGTGCTATGTTTGTAAATTCCCCGTAATTATTTTGGTAAAGTGGAATTAACATGTGTGCTATGTATTTTTGTTTGATTAATTTTGACCTGGGTTTTTCTTTGTTTTTTATATTAGCAGGACCTTCTATCTAAAGCAATATCAGGCATTGCTTTTTTCATTTGGACGCATGAGCTGCTTCCACTTGATATTTTGCTACTAGCTCTGATAGACAGGGATGATGATCCTTATGCATTGCGCATTGTGGTATGAAAACTTTCTTATTTCTGCATTGTTTTTTAATCTTAGAATAACTTTAGGTTTACTGAAGAACAACAAGCTAAGAGCTTGTTGGGGATCAATTTTCTCTTTTTATTTCATTTTTTCCTTTATTTCTTAAAGCATATTTCTTTATTGTGATTTAACATTTTTTTTGTCTAAAAATAAATTTATTTGTTCCTGAAAACACTCAAAATGATTTTTTTTTTGTTTTGAATGTTTTAAAAAAAAATTATATTTTAATCAAACATCTTAAACTTGTTTTATCTCAAATCAAAACAAAAATAAAATATAAAATATAAAATATAAAATATAAAATATAAAACAAAAGCGATCCCAAATTGATGTGACACGCAATCGGAACACAAAAGGGAGGGAAGAATGTGGAATCCTATTCAAGTCGTAGGATTTTTGTGTGGGCTTTGCAAGTGGTTTGTTTGTAGCTGGTTCATAAACATGCGGTGGAACCTCCTCGCTACTCATATCTTGTCGTTTTCTAGTTTTCTTGTTGTTTTTAGCTGGGGTAGCCACTGAACATTGCTTATTCCCCTTCAAACGTCGTCGACCGTCCATATTAACATTCCCTTGCTAGTCTACAATTATTTTCTTGTTAAATCCATTTGTTGACAGCTTTTAGGATCTCTAGAATGGTATCATCTAGTATCAGAGTGACAAACCCTAATTTTTTTTAATGTTTTGCCTTTTTTGTCCTAAACCAAAATTCCTAATAATGTTGCATATTATCTCCCGCATCATCCAACTAGTTCTAAACCTAAATTTTTAAAATCTAACATTTCTACCTTCACTAAAAGTCTACCCCGACACCTACCAGTAAAACCTAAGCCCCCGATCAACTATTAACTTGCATTCCTACATCCGCTGAAAATTTGATCGGGAGATGAGGACACAATGTGGTCTCCTAAAATTCTAATCTCTCTCCAGGACTCTCCGCTTCTATTTTGATTTTGTTTGTTATCAAATTTTTATAAGGCAAGTTATATTGTTGATAAGACACTATCCAGAGATTTCACCCTCTTTTTGTGAGGATTTTTTTTATTTTGGGTTCAAGATTTCCCATAGACGCAATCTCATACGGTTAATTACCCCTCCCAATAGTGAGAGCACACTTTTGATTAAGGTTGATCATTAAGAATTGAATATTCGGATTTAAGTTTTAAAATTTATCCTTTGGAAATTAAAGCAGATGATGGGGAAAAACAATGATGAAACTCAATTAAGATAGTATGGTTGTCATCTCAGGTCGTCGTGGTCCCTGATATTTGACTGAAGGATTCTTGTAAGCAATCATGAGTTATGTCGTCCAAGAAACCTTTATAAATCTGGGGTGAATGTTTGTCTAATGAGACAAATTTAAGTCTACCTTAGCTAACATAAGATTTTATGTCAATCAATTGTACATTTATGACTCATAACTCAAATGCAGAAAATCGCCAGGGAACATATGGGTTGTAGCCCTGTTTGTAATATAATGGTATGAATTAGCGGCAACCACCTGGTCAAAGGATTGGTCGTAACCGCTACTTTGTGGTGTCATTTGGTGGCAAAGTCACGTGAACAGAGAACTCAAGCCTCATCCTTACTGGCATGAGATTGTTTTGATTCTGAATATAGGGATACACTTGATATGATATTCATTTTTTTTGTGAGCTAAAGTCAATCTAATGTTTGTCACTTTCGATAAACTATTACGGAAGGTGGATTGATTTTAACTATTAGCTTTCTAGTGATTATATTTATTTGAATATTGATTTGAAACTTACACTTAATGTTGATTTGAATTTAACCCTACTGGTTGAGATTTTCAATAAGCACTACCATTATTGTGGAAAGTTCATTCGGAACATTTATATTTAAAGGAACATTTAATTTTGTTAGTCTAAACTTTTAGGATATAAGTCTTGTCAACTTTTATCCTTATAAGGAGGACCCTACTATGTGATTTGAACTTATAAATTCTTATTTTAAGATTTGAAAATTTATTTTGAAATTATTAGATTCATCAACTTCAGTCCTTGCGAGGATGAAGATTAGACTAATTGGTTAAAACTTACAACTCTATCTTATACACAAAGTGTCCTGATTAGTCTGCGCAATATTCTCGAACCTAGTATTTGAGCATTCAATATATTAGTTAAAGCACATACAGGTATATAATTTTAGAAGATTGCACATATTTCATTATTGTATCCTTATCAAGCATTTGCATGACTTTTCAAGCACATATATTTTTAATTATCCAGTGTTCTATGTTCTCCAAAATATAATAACACATTTGACATATTCAGAAGATAAAAATTGCACTCATTATAAAGTATTTGCATGCTTTAAATATATTGTACCAAGAAATCATTTTGAAAGGCACATATAAGACTTAAGATTTTATAAATTTACGTTATTTGAATTGATATATCGATGCATGAAAAATTTCACTTTTAAGCTTTTTTGAACATTGTCTTCTATTCTCTTGCAAATATGTTGTGAATCTGATAGTGAAATTGAAATATTTTTCATTTTAGCATTTAAAAATAACATTTGTCTTAAACTTGGCCCCAATTTATGATATTTGACATTTAAATCGAGATCATACCCTAAATCATAGAATTAGGTATTCAATTTAAGTTTGACCCCAATTTATGATATTCCATATTTATGTCACTTTTGACATCCCCCAAATTTATGTTTTTGAATAGGTTAAATAAAGATTCATTTTCATTAGGACATATATTTTTATTTGATCACCTACAAATATGAAAGAATTTGAAGTCAAATAGAAGCCCAATCACATTAGTTGGCGGTTTATCAAATCATAAACCCTATAGAAATTTTATGTGCATTTAGTCGTTCTTTTGAAATGACTTTGATTTAAAATCGATGTGATTTTTTTTGTATTTTGCAATCTCTATTTTTATGCCGTTTTAAAGTCCAAATAGTCCAAAATTTTAAATTATTTTGCAAGTCCAAATCACCCAAAATTTTGGCATGCATCTTCAAAGACTCACTAGTCAATATTGTGAGACCCTGGAATGGGCTTTTGATATACCTGCGAAAATGATCAAATTGTAAATTAGCATTCCCCGAGCGATATTTTACATTCTCCAAATAGTACTTAATTCCTAAGGCTAGATACTCGCATTTTCCAAGGACGGATACTCGCGTTTTCCGAGGATGGATATAAGGAAACATTGATTTTGTAAAAACTAATCCAAATGAGTTTGCAATTTTTCCTAAATGGTACTTAATTCCCAACAGCAGGTACTCGAGCTTCCTCGAGCTGTCATATCTACCCATATTATTATACCTTTTCAAGCTTGGCTGTGTTGACTGCGATGAAACTGTGAAAATGATGGAATATATCTTTGTCAGTCTGGGTTTGCTATCAATTCTTAACCATTGTTGGCTCAGAAAGAAGAAGCATAAAAAGTTTGAACAAGCTGGGATACAAATATTCATCTAAATACCAGAGGCCCACATAAAAGACTAGGAACACGAAGAATGGCTCCATGCATTGTTCGTTCATTAACTTCTGAATGTTGGCTGTGGATATTCAAACACATTTCTCCCCCTTTTATCAGTAGCAGTAGCAACTTTAGCTTATGTCCCGTGTCCACTGCTATTAAAATAATAACCAAACTGGTCCTTTGTTGGATAAGGGAGCTTGCAGAAAGTTACCTTCTGATCAGAAAAACAGAACGTTGCTTTCTAAAATCAAAGTATATTTCCTCAAGTTTACTGGTTGAGGGCCCCACAACAGTTATTTGGAAATGAAGAGGAATAATTTATTTAGCACTAGAAAACTTAGCACGAATAACTATGCATACATCTGCAGAGCGTATCTAACCTTTCTGAACTGGACGAAGCATTTGAACTCGACTAGCCACGCTGTGAAAAGCAGGACAAGGATGTGAAAAGAACAGAACCACAAGCATTGATCAGAGCATCAGCGAAATCAAGGCTGGTAACCGTCAGAAAAAGCCATATGCTATTAATGATAGCAAAGGTCCACACTTAAAAGTGCCAGGCACTATGCCGCTTCTTCAGCAGAGCGACTACTTTAATAACCTTGCCCCCGACATGGAATCTCACCATCTTTCTTTGCTGACGTCCGAAACTGAATTTTGTTTTTTTCTGAAAAGTCATGTCCCCTCAGAACAGATGGATGGAAGTTCAGAAAGGAAGAACACGCTTTCATGTATAATAAAGGAACAAAATTTAGCGAGTTGAAAGTCAATGAAATGAGTGATTAGAAACTTCCAACAAGAATTGAGGGAAGCCATGGGTGGTGACAGCGGCTGATTTGATCGCCAAAGATCAAGACGTGACCGTGGAAGAGAGGCTCGAGGGTGAGATGGCAAAGCGATAGGAGGTTTTGGAACAATACCAAACTTCTGATTTTAATTATTGCATATGCGGAGCTGAATAAGAGAAAGATGTGAGTTCAGATGTTTTTGTATGCCACGATTCCACATTTGCTTTTCTTGCTAGCTCTAATCTTGATTGTTTCTTGATGGATTCGGTCAAGAGAGGGGTTTTCCAACAAGATAAAGGGGGGAGGGGGGTTACTCCAGCAATTCGCAAATGGGAGATGGCTTCCTTCGGTTTCGTGCGAACAAGAGAAGGTGAAGGGAGGCTGCTCAACTCAATTCCTATAGCAAAATCGAAAGCGAAGGAGAGACGTGCGAGCTGGAAATGAGGAGAGAGGTTTCAGTTTGCCTTTCGTGTGGCTACTGCAGCGAGACTGTTGACCTCATTTTTGGATGAAGTCGTCACTTCTCTCCTTAGAGACTGGGGTTTAGCTTTAGGCTTCTCTTGTTTGACCCTCCTAGAAAACTAGTACGGAACCCACGCCATTTAGAAAATTCGAGCCACCTCGTCACTCCTTCGAGTTTCGCATGGGCGGTCCCAAATCTCACTTTCAAAACAAAAAGATTTTTCAAAATTAAACAACATTTTCAAAACAAAAAATACAAAACATAATACGTTCTTTCAAATTTACGGGAGTCGCTCGGAGGAAGTAACCCACTGTTGCTAACGAGATCTCCCGGGTTTAAATGGGTTTCACGACTCCTTTAGACTAAGTAAATTCAAAAGAAAATAGTGATGCCGGAACGAGGGAATCATGGGATCCTAACCGGTGTCGCTTTATAATGACAACAAAACTGAGACATTGAAACATGCATGGTACAACCTTTTGAACCTTAGACTTAAGGATTACTGCGTCGACAAGGAATTTGGAGCAACTTCGTGGGCAGCGCGACAAAGAGTTTGGAGCAGACTACAAGTGGAGGTGGTCGTCATTCTACAACAGCAAAACAAGTCTTCACCAGTTAAACTTTCCTAGTTTAAACAACCCATAGGACTTTGAGGTAGTTCGTCTAGCACGACGTAATTCCTCACCCTCTTCTAGGCCCCTGCACAATCATGTTGTGTAGCGTAAGTCTTATCTCGCCTTAGGTTCCGAGATTGTCGCCCAGAACGACGTAAAACCTCTTACCCCTGCGGGTTATTTGCTTATCCAGTTATTGACGGGATTCAACATTCAAATAATATTCTCTCTAAAACACAGTCACACAGTAGAATAATTTGGGAGGTCACTGAGGATTCCTCTCTGGATCTGTGACATCCCCTACCCTTAACTTCCTTTGGACTCCTGAAAGGATTGTTCTTACTTGAGCCATTCTCACTTGTTTTTTCCGCGTCTTACCTTGAAAACCTGAACTTTAAATTCTTGAAGACTAAAACCACTGATCATTATCGAGAGTTTTCTCAAGTGACTCCCGTTACTTGGGATGTAATTAACTATAGGGGCTTGTCTCTATAGGGAACTTGGAACCCAGGTAAAATAAACTTTATTTAATTTTTGTATTAAATAGGGGAATTTGTCGGTCACATATAAAAGGTTCGCAGACCAAATGGATGTCACAAATCGCCTAGTTTGCAGGATTTAGTCTATTATTGGAATCTACATTTTTCTCTTGAAATGTGTAGCATTCAGGGTGTCAGACGCGATTATGCATATTATTGGACTAATGAGATTCATTCGGTCTCATTTTCTAAAAACAAAATTAAAACACTACTTTCATAATCTAAACTATATACCTTGTAACTTATAAATTAAATTAAATTTTTCACATCGAAAAGTTGGCCGACAGAGACTAGTGAACCAAAGAAAATGAGAGTGGGAAGGTTGCGGCTGCTTGTGCGAATGAGAGAAAAGTGGAAAGTTTTAGAGACTTTGTTTGTCATGCTCTCACTATTGCTTTCCTCGTTGCCTCGAGTCATGAATGTATCACAAGGGTTTCGGTCATGATGGGAAAGGTGATAGCGAGGGTTTTTTACAGCATTTTGTGTTGTTCAATTAAATAGAATAAAGGGGCTTTGTCTGTTTGTAATTGAGGAGGGAGTGGGAATGGTTATCACGCTCACATGGACTTCAATAGTCAGGGGCATGTAGGCCTCTTTTCAACTTAATTAACTGTATAAGTAGAAACCCTCTACGAGGTATCTAACAACATACTATGAAAGATATGCAGTGAGAAATCCTCCAACTGCAATAGGGTCTTATAGCCTTTGAGACGAGTAATCCGGTGAGATCACCCATAGCCACAACAACGACTTGCCACATCAGGAAGAGAAAGTAAATCATTTATGAATCCCTCCTTTAAAATGTTCTGATTTCTCCCGAGTATTCCTTTTCGTGGCATTGGTCTTCAATCCCCTCTGCATCTGTGTCGGCATCGTTGGTCGCAGATTTTGCATCGGCATGCATCTCGTGTCTGCGTCGTTTCGACGCTGCGATCCATGCTTTTGCGCTCGACGTTTCTTTCCTTTTGTTTCGACCTTCTGCTTCGACATTTCTTCTTTTTAATCTTCTGCGGCCGTGCTTCTCTCCGACCCGACACCATGCTTCCCGACACAGTGTCGTTTTGTTTGCTTCTTACTACAGGTGATCGTCGGCGCCTCCCCTTGCTCTGATGGCTCTTCATTATTCTTTGGTTGAACTGGCAAAGACCTCCTTTACCCACGTCGTGGGTAACCCTCAGGTGAAGTCCGCGGTGGTATTCCCCTTAAGCTATAAGGACTGTCGCGATGGTACAGATGATTGTCCTTTTGTTAAGAAGGGAAATAAGAAAGGTGGATAAACAACAATTTTTTTCTCTAACTCAAAATTTCTATCCTGACAGAAAAATTCAAGTGCTCTTATTGAAAATTTTCAGTGAGGGCACTCATCCATAGATATTATCAGAAAGAGTGTTGATGATCTTAAGCTGGTAGACAAATGAAAAGTAAGACTCACGGATGAGAGACATGTGTTGATTTAACTAATAGTCGTCGAAGACTACACCCGAGTTTTCTCCAAAAAATATCTTAATATCGCAGGCAAATTAATGAAGTTACTCAAATGGTCTCTTGATTTCGACCCAAATCATGAAACTCCCACTGTACCGGTATGGTTTAGCCTGCCTGGTTTCAAGTTGTTTTTTTTTTCACCATCAGGTTCTCTACTCTAGTGATCCTTGGGGATCTTTTAAAGCTAGATCTGCCTACTTTCAATCTAACCAAACCTTCGGTGGTCAGAATACATGTGGAAAAGAATATTACTTTACCTGATGTTACTGAAGTCTAGTTGGGCACAACCCATAATGAATATTGGCAACAAATCATTATGGAACACAGACCCCCATATTATACCTACTGTAAGATGTTTGGACATATCCTTGATAAATGTCATAAGTTCTATTCTAATTGGAAAGCTAAGGTTCAAGTGATTGAGGACGAGTCTAACCTCACTGCCTGGACATTTTAGTTCCAACTGGGGAGGATACTGTTGCCCCTGTGCCCCCCTCCCCCATGACAATGTTGTTATTTTTATTGTGAGTGATATTATGTTGACATCTTCAAACCAAATAGAAAACAATATTGATGGACTATTACCTATAAAGGACAGTGTTCAGATTGATAATCAGGAGAAACTCGTAGCTCCCCCTCTTCAGAAAGTATCTGGTGTGGAGGCAGCCCATACTTCATAGCTATTAGAATATATTGTGGGTACTACGGTTGGTAATCATTCAGCTTCAGCTCTACCACCTTGTTAGACTGACTCATCGGATGAGGAATGGCAGGTTTACACTTCCAGGGGGAAGAATAAGAATGGAGATTTACTTGAGCTCGGAAGCTTTATGGATGATACTTTGGTTACATCGGGTAATGGTACGCACCTTACCAATTTGCTTACTGGATCCCTTCCGAGAACTAGAGTAAGAGGCAGAACAAGATTAGGATGACCTCATTTTTTCAACGTCCGGGTGGTTTTCGGTTATTTTATTTTTATATGTACCCCTTTTTTAATTTTTTGGGGTGTGTTGCATCGTGTGGGTTGGGTGTCTATTTTTAGGCCCACTCACATAACTTATTTGTATCTTCTCTCTTTAATATATTAGTCATTGGGCTTTTTACTATATATATATATATATATATATATATATATATATATATATATATTATTAAAAAGAATAAGGATACATATAGATTGTGCGGAAGGGCCCAAGCATGACACACTTCCTCCACGATAACCACCACTTACAAAATGTTCAAAAAAGAGAAAATACAGAAACTTACACGAGAGACCTAAAGGAAAAAAAAATAAAAAAAGCCAAAATTCGTAGTATCAGGTAGCTAGAAAGCGATCCATTTTTGCTTTGTCTTTGGCCCTAGTTCTAGGAATGGAGTCAGCTAATAAATTGGTAAGATGAGTGTCGTTGCCAGTGGTGACTAAAGTATCGTCCAATAAGTTCCTGAGCTCGAGTCGGCCTCCAGTATTTTTCTTCCTTCTGGAATAGACCTGTCATTCCTCATCCGAAGATTAACTCACTTGATCGGTGGATTGGTCTAAAGCGTGCGGACATGTATAGGATGTTGAACATTAGAAATATATAATTGTTGTACCAGCTGATCCTTTATTGGATCAAAGGAGCGCTCTCGTGTGTAATAGCATGTAAGTGAGTCTTCTTCAATAACAATGAGTGGTATAAACACTTTTGGATCTATGTCTGTAGTATGATGTTCTTCATCAGGAACTGCGATGTTGGGTAAATGATCGGTTTGCACATTCTCAGCAGGGATGGTAGGTGACTGATCTTTAGCGTTATTCGGCCTTATATGAGGATGCAAACGATAGCAAACAGTAGAATTGTGACCAAACATATTACAATGAGAGCAATAAGGAGGGTGTGGTTCTATTTCAATCTTTTGTCAATACCCGTTGTGAGTGGTTCTAATCTGTACCTCATCCGGAGCTGGTTGAGTGATGTCTCTCAACTAACACACAAGCCACAGAGAGTTTAGTGACAGCAAGCGTAGAACTATCAACCTTGGAAGGCTTACCGTAAGTAGCTGCTAACGAGTAGATAATTTCTATGTTGAACAGATGTAATTTTAACCCCGAAAATTGTATCCAAACAGAATGATCGGGGACTCCACTTTTAGATCAAAATTGACAGTCCATTTCATAATTTTCATAAAACGGTTGTCAATCTTGATAACTTTTTAAGAAAATATACTGGTGTAATCGGCATCATGAAATTGTTGAATAACTATATGTCGATCGTCAAGTAATCCAATATTTCAACTACTCAATAGCTTCATAGCTTTAAAATCTTTTCTAATGATCTCAAGTTTTGGGTTTCCATAAAGAAATTTTTTCAGTAAAGCAAAAGGCCAAGAAGATGCGAGAGTAATGGTTTCAATTTCAGTGAGAATAAGAGCAGACTTCCCGTTTTTTTACCAAACTTTTTAATAAAAGTGTGATCCCCACTACCTTCAAGAGCTTGCGGAAGGATTGTTGAACATTGCAAGACTTGCCAATATGGAAACCAGGCTCTAAACCCGCGGACACAACACCTGCATAACTTCGCTCCATCCGAGTGCATCAGACGGCGTAGCCGAACAAATTGCTATGCAATGCGGAGGAAACCGAGCTGTTCGCAGAGAAGAAGAAAGTAGGGCAGAAACAAAATTGCGGGAGTTGTTGTCGAGCAGAAACAGTCGCGGCGTAGCTGTCGAGCGGAAGTCGCAAGCACGACGACGACGCACGACGCATCCAATGTGAGGTCGTGAAGCTCTGCCAGACACGACGATCGTCAGACGCAGTCCGACAACGCGAGCTCTTTAGCCAGACGAAGTCGACGACGAAATTGAAGCGGTGGAAATTAGAGTACGACGCGATATTCACACGTAGCTGAGCGGAGACGGAGGTAACGGGATGAGATATATATCATATATATCCTTTTTCCCACTCGGCTCTGCTAGGGTTTGGCCTGACTGTGAACCCTAACAGCTGTTACAGTTTCATTGCTTCTTCTCCAGCGTCTTCGCGCCTGTCTGCGGCGCTGCCTTCCCGTCTCGCGAACTTTCCCGACTCGGCTCTGCGGTTCCTCTGCAGTGTAGCTCGTCTTCTCATAATTCTTCAGGTCTCGCGAGTTCTGTCACTTCCCGTCTCGCAAATTCTGCAACTTCCCGTCTTGCGGCTCCTCTTTAATATATTAGTCCTTAGGCTTTTTCCATATATATATATATGTATATATATATATATATGTGTTCTTCCTTGATATTGCTCTACTAGGATTTCGCCATAATAGCGAACTCTGGTTATAATCCACTGTTTTTGCTTGATCTCCTTTCGTTTTCGTCTGTTTTGCGCTTCATCATCCTCACGGCTCGTCTTCTGCGGGAGTGTGTCTGTGCGGCAGGCTGAAGGGTCTATTTCGGCGGCGTCGTGCGCGTATCTGCGGGATCGAGTCTAGCGGCATCCTCTGTTTCGTGATTCGGCGGCATCATGCGCGTCTTTGCGGGATCAAGTCCGCGAGTCCGCGGTGTCTATTTTCGCGGTGCACTGCTCTGCGGCGTTTTCCACATATGTGGGTCGAAGGATCTATGCTTATTTTGATGGCGCTTCCTTCTTCTTTCGTTGATCTAGGCAAAGCTTCATTCGCCCACGTGGTGGGTAATCGTCTTGTGGAGTCTATTGTTGTCTTCCCCTCAAGCTATGCGGAATGCCGAGATGGTACGGGTGACTGCCCTTTTCTTAGAAAGATAAGTAGGAAGAGGGGAAAGGAGCATTTTTTTTCTTTGATTCAGAAATTTCAACCATAACAGAGAAATTTAAGTTCACTCTTATTGAAAATTTCAATGGGGCACCCACCTATGGAATTTAGCAAAAAGAGTTTTGACTATCTCAAACTTGTAGGCAAGTGAAAAGTGGGATTCTTTGATGGGAGACGTATTATTCAATTAATCCTAGCTGAAGACTACCCTCAGATTTTCTCTAATAAATATATTAACATTGCAGGTAAGTCAATGAAGTTACTCAAGTGATCTCCTGATTTTGACCCAGATCATGAGTCTCCTACTGTTCTGGTATGGAATAGTTTATCTGGTCTTAAGTTGCATTTCTTTAATCATCAGATTCTCTACTTTATTTGAGTCATACTTGCCCACCTTTAACCTAACCAGGCCTTCTGGGCCAAAATACTTGTGGAAAAGGGATATTACCTTACATGATATTACTGAAGTCTGATTGGGCACGACTCACAATGGATACTAGCAACAAATTGTCGTGGAACATAAACATTTTTATTGTACCCACTGTTAGAT
>NEWO01000459.1:176661-191311 GCA_003013225.1 Phalaenopsis aphrodite | reverse complement strand
GTCCCCTAGCAACCCGTTCTCTCCTCTCTAACTGTAGCCTACTGCTATCGTCAAACTATTCATGCCCTTCCAATGTTGTCATCCTTCTAGCCAGCCTGCCCTGCTCCTTTTACCGTCAGACCCAGCCGCCCTTACCACCTGCAATCCTTCCTCTTGTTGCCATCCATAACCAAGATATCCTTCTTCTGCCATAAGTCAGCCTTTCAAGTGTTATGTTTGTAACCGTTTGGAATTTCAGAAATAATATCTGCATTTATATGATGACTTGGGTTAAATCTGGTTTTAGAGCTAGCCAAACGCTAGCCTATCATATCATTTCCTGGCATCTACCTTGCCCCCTCCATTTTTTTTTCTATTCTCAAATCATAAACAAGATTTGACCTAACCCTAATTTTTCATTGTTCATTTTCAAAATCAGCAACCCCAAACAGAAGGAGAGACGCTCATGGTTCGATGGGTCCTACAGATCGAGGGAACAAAGGATTTGCAGTGGCTTCATCACAATATATCGTACACTCGTTGCACTGTGAACTGGAAGGTGTACAATCTCATCATCAATGGAGCGAACAGTAAGAACGTAACGTCTACACACGTTGTGGAGAAGTTGTTCCTCATGACTTAGAGGAACTTTCAATTGTATTCTCCGCCATGGTTGAAGAATGAGAACAAGGTCCGCATTGATAGGAGGTGCTTGGTGGAGTTTTCAATTGGGAGCCAGCTGTAAAATCAAGCGCGGTGTGATGTGATTCTCATGGATGTCTGTTACTTGTTGTTCGGGAGATCCTGGCAATTTTACCATAGAACTTCGCACAATAGATTAAGAAACACCCACTCATTCACCAAGGATGGGAAGCACGTTATCCTTCTCCCTTTGGCGGAGCCTGAGATCACATATTTCCTTGCCAGCAGAGCAGCATTGGTGAGACCAGTTTCGGTGACGACGGAGGATGAAGGAATGAGACACAAGCTCCAGACATGGGACAGTCACGTCAGAGAGTATTTCAGAATATCACAGTCGATACCTTGCCACCATGGCCACCACTGTTCGGGGAGGTTCAGGTTACTTTCACTTCATATCAGGTTGAACTAATCGTGGATTTCTTTGGGATAATTTAACTCAATGCTGGCCCTCAGAAGAATGGATTGATATGAAGGTGTGCTCGCAAGCAGAGAAAACTTTGTTGTTTTGGGAGGCTACGCAATTGTCAGGAGAATCCAGGTGCTCCTCGGGCCACATCAAAGGTTCGTCAAACCCGGAGATTTTGTCCATTCAGTCATCGTCAACGTGCAGACAAAAGCTTTGATGAATGGAATCAAAACTCTCACGACCTTTGAAGACTAACGCAGGGATCCCCGAGGGTTGAACTGGCGAGGCCACTTGGACTGGTTTAGCCAAGTGGTTACTCGAGCTAGCCAGTTCCTATTTTGGGTGATATAGTTTCCACCCGGGGGGGGGAGGGGGGGCCTACCCTCCTAGTTAGCTATTATATATATTCGTTATTTTCTATTCTATGGCTAGTTTTGTTGAGATTTCTGCTTGGACAGTCTCTGACATCCCCCTTTTTTTCTTCTAGGACTGTATTCAACGGTAGGAAGGTATTCCAGATGTAACTCGTCACGAGGTGGTATGTATCCTTCCCTATTTCACTCCCTTGTTCGATGTCACCCCTCCTAGGCTTTCCTTGTTGGTTGTCGCATCCCCCAGCATCCCGTTCCCTTCTCTCTAATCGTAGTCTACTGATGTTGTCAAACCCTCCCCGCCCTTTTAGTCTTGTTGTCCTTCCCGTCAGCCTGCCATGCTCCCTTTCTCGTCAAACCCAGCCACACCTACAGCCTGGAATCCTTCCTCCCGTTGCCTCCCACAACCAAGCCAACCTCCCTCTGTCATCATACAACACATCTCTTCTTCCCCCCTCGACAACCAAGCCACACCCCCACCCCCCCTCAATTAGTTGTACCTGGCCATCCCACTACCATTACCCTTCCTTGCTATCCTGATCGCCTTCCTTCCACCAACGACATAACCAAACAACCACCTTCCAATCCCTTGAATTGCATTACCTCCATCTCAAGTTATACCTTAGTTTGTGTTGTATTTCCGTGGTGGTTTAAGTGAACTCCAATATCAAATGTCCTGCAACTTCTCTAATTATATTCTAAAACACTTGTTAGGGGTATAAGAAGGGCGTATAATTGGATTATAAACTTAAAAGGTCAATTCATCATCTTGAGCTCTAATTGTTAACTCTCATTTTTCTAAACTAATATTTGTCCTACTAGTTGCAAGAAAAAGTCTGCCAAAAATAATTGGAATCTCAATAGTCTACTTCATATCCAAAATAATAAAATCGGTTAAGAAGATGAAATTATTAACATTGTCTAGGACATCCTCTATAACTTTCCTTGGAAAGTTAAAAAATGATTAAATAATTTAAGGGTCATAGTGGTGAGTTGGAGTTTTTTCATTTCTAGTCTCTCAAACATAGAGGAGACATTAAGTTTATGTAAGCTTCTAAATCACATATTTTTTCCATAAATTGGTCTTCTATAGTGCATGAAATGGTAAAACTATATGAATCATTCAGTTCTTATGAGGGTGTTCTTTGAATTATAGCACTACAATCCTCAGTTAATACCATAGTTTTAAAATGTAAAAATCGACATTTTATTAAAATTTCATTAATAAATTTCATGTAAGTGGGCATTTGTTTCAAAGCATCTAAAAATAGAACGTTAATAATAATTTTCTTGAACTCTTCTAAATACTTGGAGAATTTTTTATCCAGATTTTGCATAATTTTTCTATGAGGAAAATGTGGTGGAGGTCTCTCAAGTTCTTTCCTAGGATATGAAAGTGTTTTCCTTAAATTTTTTCAAGGTTTTTAAATAGGTTTCTCAGACTCGGGCTCTTGGAATCTAGCTTTCTCTATGGTCGCCTCTTCTAAATGCTCCCACTCCGAAGTTTAATGAATTTGCACTATTCTTCACCCTGGTAGTTAAGATTCACCTCATTGTTGTTAGGTAATGCCTCTTAGCATTTATGACTTGATAAGTTAACTAGCTGCCTAATCGTATATTTATATTCCTTATGGTTGCAGTTTGACTCTATAGTTGATTACTCATATGCAACATTAAATCTTTCAATTTTTTTCTTCTTCAAATTGAGTATTTGAGATGAATCCAAAAGGATAAGAAGAAATACCGCGTTGATGGTTCCAGTTTCTTAAGATATTTTGTTGGTTACTAACCCACTAATTATTTTCTAAATTTGAAATTATTCGATTAATTAGAGACGTTTTTAACTTGGGTTGTAGGTGTTATAATAAGGATTATTGGGTATATTATGGATTACATTCCAAGACTCTACATACACAACACTCGCTTCTCCAAACTATTCATAAGAATTTTCATCATTCATTAGTGACCCTGGTATAAAGTAAAAATACAATTATCTATCTTCTTAGATATAGCAATTACTTGTGCAATTAAAATTGATAACATGAGGTGATTTAACATCTCTCCTAATATCTTCTTAAGTTTTATGGATTTTTAATATTTTTTTAACAATTTTGTTTCAACTTCAGGGTCATACAACACTAGTTCCAAAGTTTAAGTCTTTCACATGCACATTAGGACTATCAAGTGAGTGACGCTAATTCTACAGAGCACTAATACAGACAAATATGTCGAAATAAGATAGACAGGAATATATGAAAAATAGTATAAACATGAAGTATGAAACGCAATTATTTTTTTATTTTCTAACATAGAAATTATCTCATAAAATACTAAAAAAAAACAACACAATGGTTTTCAAGTCTAAACCTAAGCGATTTTACTAAAATCTTGCTAAAATCTGAAAATCAACTTCGTTCCTCGGCGACATCACAAAAAATTTGATACGAATGAAATGCTATGAAGCACTTGTGATGCATTCAAGTACACGTGTCAACCAAGTAGTATATGGAACTGAGTCCATGTATAGATCCCACGAAAAAGGAGTGAAGTTCGGAAAATTAAAGTCTACTGGTTTCGAGTTTAAAATTTGGTGAATTTAAAATTTCTTTTTGTACTTTTTTGTATAAAAAAGTACAACGTTTATCCAGTTTTGAGTTTGGACAAGTAATATCATCTCCCTAACAACAATTTTCATATTCTTTTAGAGTAGTATAGGCTAACATAATTGTTCCAGTAACCTACTCTCGTGTTACTAGATTGCAACCCCTTTTAACTCTAAAAGTGATTAGTTTATGAGCAAATTGAATTTTAAAGGTTAAACTATCAACTTAAACTCAAATTACACGCAATCGCGTAACAAAGATTTGACGAACTTCAATAAATTACAATTAAAGGGATTGAAAGGTTTAAGCCCTACTCATTACAGATGAAAACAAAATAAATTTTATTTCAAAAGTAAAATTTAAGAAAAATTAGAAAGATCTCACCAATATTCTCCACTGATTCCTATGAAATTACAGCAAATCTTTGAGTTTTACACCATTTTGAGTGCAAAAATAGATACAAACTTACACTTTCATTTATTCTCACTAAAGGAAACGCTCGCTCGCACTCACAATACTTCTTCATATACCTTCTTTTAAATGTTATGTCTGCTCCTAAGTATTCTCATTCTCCCTATCATTTGTCTTTAATCCCCCCTACTACCTTCTCCTCTGGGTTCTTTATCCCAACTGCTTTGTATCTCCCAATATTAGCATATGGGCTGAAACAATGCGAAAGAAATGTCTCAAAATTGTAATCCCATGTATATGAGCGCCTAGGTGTTGTTCTTAAGTGTCCGGACACCCCGAACTGGCGCTTGGGCACATGTGGCTATCCTCAGACACCTAGGCGCCCAGAATTGGCGTCTTGGTACCAATTTCTTTGTCTCCTAGCGTCTAGGCGTTGGGACTTTCAAAGCGGAGCTCAGTTCTGGTGAGAGGGCGCTCAGACAGCCCAGTTTAGGTCGATTCAAACCATTTTTATTGAATTTACTCTTATTCTCTCGTGAAGTTGCCTAATCGCTTGTACAATATATATACAACAACAAATATCATGAAAGACAAAAATATATGACTAAATATGAAAATATCATAAAAAATAACTTGTATATTCAATATGCATCAAGTATCATTGTTAATTGACTCAAGAAGAGCAGTGATAGAGAGAAATTTCTTGGATACTTCTTAAAATTGGATGAATATTATATATTCAAATGTAGAAATCAAGAGAGTCTTGCTATGAAAACCTTCATTAGTATCGATCATGTGAGTTGACAGTGATCTAGAACTCTTCTGATTCTCTTTTAGCAGTTTATGACACGTTTTCTTCATATGACTAGGTTCTTTGCAGGCGTAGCAAACTACCCTCTAGCCTTAATTTCTAAAATTTGGAGTTTCGCTATAATTTCCCTGAGACTGAGGTTTGTTGATGTTGTATTTTTCTGGCTAACAAGAGCGCTAAGTTGTTGCACGAATGAAACCTGAAACTCAGAATAATACACAACACTCTAGTACAGACTTCCCTCAAAGTAGTAACTCCAGGGTTAGATAGGATCTGTGATTTGCTACCTTCATCTGAGAGTTGAGGCGAGCTAGAAAGCTCATATTAGTCATTTGTTCTCTTTGAGCCAGTTGAATGCAGATATCAGTACTAAAGGGCAATTGTTCATTCAATTCTTCCTAAACATGTTTAAATTGCATGTGATATATTAATCATGTTGTTCTACTGGATAAATTTCCTTGCATATGTCAAAGTTTCAAGCAATATTTTTTCCCAGAAAACTCAAATTTCAATTCCTCCACATTTTTAACACGGTCACAATGAGTAATATGACTAGATTGATTGGGTTTGATAAAATTCTATATTTATTATATCAAATGTTGAGTATTAACTCTCATCCACTCAGAATAATTTGGATCAGTCTCTACTAGGGGATTATCAATGAGGTTACCTTCCTGGGAAATACTTCTCAAGTATAGTATCACAATTTTATTGCAATAAAAATAGTTGATGCAATTTGGCTTTTCGTCAGTAATTTTAGCCATTGATGAATTCAAATTTTGTCACAAGATGTATATGTTGATCAGTCGTGATTATCACCAAATATTTAAGGAGGCTTAGACAACTAATCCAAATGATATTGTGATTCTGTCTCTGATTCGTGTAAACCAATAAGTCAAATTGCTTACGAATGGACTCTTCAACGCGACGGCTTGGACAAGACCTTCGACTGAGACTCAGTCAAGGCTATAGTCAAAGCTGGAGCTTTAGTCGATCTCGATTTTCCAAGGGACGAAAGCGTAGCCCCTCCCTTATGGCAGACAAAGTCCAAATGCTAACAAACAAAGTCAAAGCAGACGCAGTGGAAGACGAAGGCAATGCAAATGAAGACGAAATAGAGGAATTGCATCTAGACGAGAACAAAGTCAAAGATGAAATCAAAGCAAAAAAATATCGCGGCCCGGCTCAAGACTTAGAATTAATCAAGACAAAGTAGGCAGTTGAACGATGAGAATCATTTTTTTTCTATTTTTCGTTTTCTATAACTAAATATTAACAAATGAAAGAGTCACTAATCAAATTAAATTAAAGCACAATATTTAAATTTATCTCGTTACTGATTATTTGTGTCTTCCATAAATTTTGGCTTTTATCATTCATCTTTTAATAAATTAAATTAACCTAAAAAGTTAGTATAAAAGTAATAGTGAGTTAAACAAGTCGATAAATGTCCATACTCTTAAACTACAGCAATGCAAGGGGAAAGAAGAATAATGTGCATGCCTATTAAGTTTTTTAATAAATCAATATAAATATTTAACATGTTATTCAATGAATCTTATAATATCAATATCATAACAACAACAGTCACATAAATAATGTCTAAAAATTATGTCAATTAAGATACTCCGATATTAATAGCCTTTTTCATATTAGTGCATGGTTACCTTAGCGTTCCTCCGCTAGTATCATAAAGAGGTGATATCATCATAATTAGTCATGCACTTATCATCAATGCAGATCATATCATTTATAAAGTCATCACCCAACATATAATACTATAATGCATTAAATATTTCATAATATGAGATTATAAGCATTCGCATCAAAATGACCGATAAAATTTAATAATAGAAACATCAATTGCATTCATCAAGCATAAATAACTACCCATAAAATTGATTTAGAAGAGATACCAAAATGATAATATAATTTTAGAATAGTACTCACCTTGTTGATAGACAATCCGGTTCATTTTAACGTTAATTTTTCTAAACTAGAATGTCTAAAATAAACACTGTATTCATATTTAATTTTTATTGATAATGTTATTACAAATTTAATAATTTAAATTATCTGAATTAGCTAAAAAATTTAATTATTTTACTTTGTATAATATTGTTTTTTTTTCTGTTAAATTTGTATATATTTATATATTATTATTATTGTTATATATATGATGATGGCGTTGGCAGCGGCGGTGTGCTTTGTTATGGTTTCGCCCAATGGCAATTCCCTGTGGTGAATCTATTGGCTTCTCTCCTTCTCTCCGTCGTCCTCCACGACGACGATTTCAAGTACATGCTGTTCTCAGTCGACGACGCTTGCTCGTTGTCGTCTCTCCAGTCAACGACGCTCGCTCGCAATCGTCCCTCCTTACCCGTAGTCGACGACGCGCTCCAACCGATGACGTCTGACTGCTCCTTACCCGTAGACTGCGGCGTCTAACTGCTTTTTCGCACGTCGTCTCTTATCCTGACAACGCGCCTATCGCTCTCTTGTCCGACAGACAGTTTCGTCTCCCTGTGTGCCTGAAGTCTGCTCGCATTTTTGTCGCGGCTCGCCAAGCCACTCGTATCTAACCGTGGTCATCTTGCTTATGGAGATGGCCTCGACGCTCCGTTCCTATGCCACTACTCTTGCCGACGACTTTTCTATTCCTACTCGTGCCCCTCTTTCAGGTTCAGAGTCTGGTTTTGGTATGGGTAAATTCTGCAATGTTTCACAATCCTTCCACGAGGCTCTTGAAGGTAGTGATGATCACATTTTCATTAAAAAGCTTCGTAAAAAAAATGGGAAGCCTTCTTTTTTTCTCACTGAGGTTGAAACCAATACTCTTGCGTTTTCTTGGCGCTTAGCTCTAGTGGGGAAATTTCTTTATGGTCAGCTAAAACTTGAGATCATTCGGAAAGATTTTGATGCTATGAAGCTATTGGGCAGTTGAAATATTGACTTACTTGACAACAGACATATACTTATTCAGTTATCTCACAATATGAATTACACTTGTATTTTTTCTCGTAAAGTTATTAAGATCGACTACTGTTTCATAAAAATTCTGAAGTGGACTGTCGATTTTGATCTTAAAGCGGAATCCCCTATTATTTCTATTTGGATAAAGTTTTTGGGGTTAAAACTACATCTGTTCAATTTGGAAATTCTCTACTCCTTAGCATCTACTTACGGTAAGTCTCTTAAGGTTGATGGCCCTATGTTTGTTGTCACCAGACCCTCTGTGGTTTGTGTGTTAGTTGAGAGAGATATCACTCAACCAGCTCTGGATGAAGTATGGATTGGAACCACTTATAACGGGTATTAGCAAAAGGTTGAAATAGAACCTCACTCTCCTTATTACTCTCATTGTAGTATGTTTTGTCATAGTTCTACTATTTGTTATCGCTTGCATCCTCATCTAGGGTCGGATTTTGCTAAAGATCAACAACATGTTCAAAAATATTTTCATACTGGATTGGGGGTAGACGTCTTGCCACGTACCATCCCTGCTGGGAAATTGCAACCCGACCCTCTTTCCAACACCGCAGTTCCTGATGAAGAACACCATATCCAAGCCATTCTACCCCTGGATACTCTTGCTTTTGAACACTCTATTTCAGCTGCTAGTTTGGAGCATGGTACTTAAGAGTCCCATAAACATCTCCCCATACTACAAGTACAGATCCAAACATGTCAATATCACTCACTATTATTGAAGAAGGCTCACTTACATGCTAAGACATACGAGAGTGCTCCTTTGATCCAATAAAAGATTATCTGGTACAATAAGTAGTTACTTCTAATGTTCAACAACCTAAACATGTCCGACACACTTTAGACCAATCCACTTATTAGGTGAGTCAGTCTTCGGATGAGGAATGACATGTCTATTTCAGGAGGAAGAAGAAAAATAGAGACCGACTTGAGCTCAGGAACTTATTGTACGAAACATTGGTTACTACTTACAATGACACTCATATTATCAATTTGTTAGTTGGCTCCTTTCCTAGAACTAGAGGCAGAAGCAGGGCAAAATTGGGTTGCTCTCTATCTACCTGATACTATGTGTTTTGGCACTTTTAGTTTTTTTTTTTTGGCTATCATGTATTTTTCTGTATTTTTATTTGTTGGAACAATTTGCATGTGTTTATCGTGTGGGTAGGGTGTCATGCTTGGGTCCTCTCACACAATCTATCTATATCCTTCTTTTTTTTTAATATATTAGCCCTTGAGCTTTTTAAATGGCGTCGGTGATGAGTTGTACCACTAGGGTTTCGCCCGATGGCGATTCTCTGGCTTGATCTTTCGGCTTTCCCCTCGTGCTCGACGACGAATTATGCGTTCGCCAATCTCTCCTGCGATCATCGACTCGTCCTGCGCGTCATCATCACGTCTCGCTCTTCCTTCGCGTTATCCAGCTTTTGCGTGGTCGTCGAGCTGCAACTTTCAGGTCGTCTCTTCGTGGTCGTCTCCTCTCACTCTTGTTCGCTGCAACTGTTCTGTGACCTGCCTCGTTGAGTTGCCACTGTTTCGCAGTTTCGACAACTGCAGTTTTTTACTCCGACCCCTTCGGCTCGCTATTTTTGCCGCTGCCCGACTTTGACAGGGCTTTTCTTGCTGTGATGGAGCTTCTTTCGTCTACGTTTGAACCTGGCAAAGCCTCCTTTGCCCACGTGGTGGGTAATCCTCAGAGGGAGACCGCGGTTGTCTTCCCCTCAAATTATAAGGAGCAACAGGATGGTACAGGTGATTGCCCCTTTATCAAGATTGCAAGTAAGAAAAGTGGAAAAACAGCATTTTTTTCTCTGAGCTAGAAATTTCATCCCTGATTGATAAATTCAAGTTTGCTCTTATTGGAAAATTTTAGTGAGGGCACCCACCTATGAATGTTATCAGGAAAAGTTTTGATGATCTCAATTAGCAGGAAAGTGGAAAGTGGGGCTCATAGATGGGAGACACGTATTAATTCAACTAATCGTGCTTGAAGACTACACTGAGATTTTTTCCAAAAAATATCTCAACATTGCTGGTAAACCAATGAAGCTACTCAAGTGGTTTTATGATTTTGACCCCAAGTGCGAATCTCCTACTGTATCAGTATGGTTTAGTCTATCTGGTCTCAAGCTGCACATTTTTTATCATCAGGTTCTTTACTCTATTGATGTCATACTTGGGAACCCTTTGAAGCTAGATCTCCCACTTTTAACCTAACCAGACTTATTGTGTCCAGAAAACTTGTTGAATGAGATATTATTTTACCTGATGTTACTGAAGTTTGGTGGGGCACAACTCACAATGGATATTAGCAACAAATTGTTATGGAGCATAGATCTCTTTATTGTTCTCATTTTAAGATTTTTGGGCACAACCTTAATAAATGTTATAAGCTTCTTCTTAATTTAAAATCTAAAGATCAAGTGAATAAGAATGGATCTGACCCCACTGCTTTGGACATATCTGTTTCATCTGGAGAGAAAACTACCACAGAACAGGTTATGGTGTTTGATTTAATCGCCCCTGTAGACCCTCCCCCTGAAAATATTATTTTTGCGATCGATGAGAAGCTGGATGGCCCTGCTGAGCAACCTACACTTTCAAACTCTCCTCAGTTGCAGGAAGCATTAGGTGAAGATGAGACAATTCATGCTTCACACACACTAGAATCTACAGTCGTTGCAATAGTTGACAATCCTTCTTCTGGTGCTCATCATTCTTCTCCTTCGATTCTTCATTTCTTCGTTTCTTCTGTCGGGTAACTAAAACTGAGCATTACAAAAAAATATGAAGCCAAATGAATTGCTTCCGAATGAAAACAAAGACGATGCAGGAAGTTAAATGTATGGCTTCATGATGAAGACTAAACCAAAAGAAGATGAAGCTGAAGATTGGGACAAGGCTACGAATTGCTTTTGGACAAAGACGAAGCCACAAACGAAGAGCGAACTATTGGAGGCGGGTTGTGCGAGGCTCTGATACCATGTGAAGGAAATAGCTCTTTCTCTTATTCCTCTTTCAAAATATATGTTGCATATTTATATACATTCATATCCTTATAGATTAGGAATCAATCAAACATAAGAAAGATTCTGTAATTACATATGCTTTAATTAGATTACTTAATATTAAGTTTCCTAATATGCAAGCTTCCTAATATAGAAGTTTTAGGTTTTATATTTCCATAACTTCCACCACAGTATTTTTCATGCAAAATGATCAAGTTTTTATATAAATTAATAATGATTTTCAGTCATTGTGTAAATTTTTGTAGCCAAACTATGAATTACAATAAAATTGATTGGTTTTTTACAGTACTTTGCCCTCTATATAAATTTATCATACTTGTACTATTTACCACATTCATAGAGTGGGGCAAACCTCTCTGAACTCGTATTTGATTACCATAAGGGCTTGAAAAAAATTCCGTGATTTATAAAGTTAAACATCTGAAGTTGTCAGCCTATAAGCAATGTACAAGGAACCTTCAGGACCTTCAAATAATCAACCTTAATATTTTTGAACTTATGCTGTTGCATTTAAAATGTAAATTCAATTGAGTATTTCATAGGATTCCTGTAACAAGCGCATTCATCAATTCAAGTTTTGACCTCTTGATATGGACAACCATAAAATTTTTTGACATATCAGATTTCCTGTGCAGTTCTTTTACTCTCTCTCTCTCCAACACCCCACCCCCCCATATATATATATATATATATGTATATTTATTGATGCTATTTATCAAACAAATTTTGTTAATTGCCTTTTTTAATTTTATTTCATTGTATTTTTTGAGTAAATTTTCACAATCGAGGGCAAGGCAGCCGGTTGTATTGTTGTCTCACTTGAAGTATTGAGGAAAACCTACACAAATTGCTTTTCCTGAAAGAATTAATCTTTACTCCATGGTTTCAAACATCCTTTAGACTACTTGGGGAACCAAATTTTGCTAATTGTCTTTTTATTTTTATTTCATTGTATTTTCTTATTAATTTTTGACAATCCAGTGCAGGGCAGCCCGTTGAATTGTTGTCTTGCTTAAAGTATTGAGGAAAGCCTACACAGTTTGTTTTTCCTGAAAAGATAATCTTTACTCCATGGATTCAAACGTCTATTAGACTCCTAGAGAAATTGAGTGGTCTTGAAGTGTAATTATCATATTAATATAAATATCTTAAATTTTCCTTAAATTGATTAGATGAAGAGTGGTTGTTAACTGGTTTAAATAGCCTGGTTTGGTTAATGTTTGCAAATAGACAAGCAATGGACGATCTGGCATTGCTGTTTTACTTCAATTTTATCGGCAGTTTATTAACATAAAAGCTTTGATTTGTGATTTCTGCCTGCATATCTCTTAGTTTTCCATATTAAAATTGATTAGACATTTTATCTTAATTTTTTCCTGTGCAATCATTTCTCTGCAGCAATTTTTATTGCTAAAGTTTAATAATATTTGACATGAGGTTTTTAAACTAATTATAGATTTTGCATGATAATTGTCCAGATAAGTTTGCTTGACCGAACAGAACTACAGCAGAGAATTAAAATGTTCTGCTCAAGTCGTATTACGCCTGAGCATTGGCTCAATAACCAACCCCCCAAAAGAGCTGACGTACAAAAAGCTCTCGGAAACCACCTTGTGTGGAAAGATAGGTAAGAGTTACAATTTCAGTGTTCTTTACTGATAATAATGCTAAGTAATTTTGCGTCATTTAAGTAATAAATAAGACAATCAGTTATATTATTTAGCTTTACCAGTAATACGTTTCAAGATTCTTCATCCACTACTTATTTCTCATGCCTGCAAGTAATATCTTAAAATTTTGAAAGTTTGGTGCTTAATATTCATCAATTTGGTTAATTGGATTGTATTATTTGTAAATTAGTATGACATCATTTTAAGGCTCCTAGAAGGTGTTTAGGATGAGGATTTAGCGGGGAAGTGCTTCTGAAGTGGCAAGGAAGTTAAAATATGGGATATCGAAGGCATTTGAAGGGGTGTATGAGGCAAAATCTGCTGTTGGACAGCAGATTCAGCACAGTTGGCACCTGTCTGAACTGAAACAGCGGTCGAATGGCAAACAACAAGATATGGTTAGCGAGGAGGATCCACTACTTGTTCCTAAGTAATTAACAAATATACCATTTGCAAAAGGAAGAGGCTACAACACAGCAGAAATCGGAGAAATAGTCTACAGATTACATAAAATCAAGCAATGTCTCAAAACAGTCAAAATACAACCTATATAAAAGTTCCCTATTAGAAAATAACCTAATTAGAGGTAGAAAGATTTCAAAGAAATAGAAAAAAAAAATCATTGAAATTGAATTGAGACTGCTTCCTGGGTGGGACGATCATGGGAGGTTCCGTGATCCCACAGAATCGCAGGCTTCTGCAGTTGTGTTATAGTGTGTAAAGGCTTGCTATGGATGATAATGTAGCTCAAGCCTTGTGCATAGATTATATAGGTTCACTTAGTATATATTTCAACATTACGCTAACATTATTTATAGGTTGCTGTCACCATTTTACTTTAGGTGTAAGTTATAAGGTTTTTCTTTTGAAAGCATAATTTTTTATTTGTTTTAATCTTGAATTTTGATTTTCTTTTCCTTTTCCACCATTGAACAGCCTTTCTATCGACATCCCAAAAATTGCCTCCTGGATATTGTATCGTTTGATGACTATAGTCTGCTGAAAGTATCTTATTCATGTTTCAGTCGGTAGGACACGTTCATAATAAAATGCAACTTAGAGGAAATTTAGTTGACCTTGGTTGGTGATCTCACTATGCCAGATTATCTAATTTCTGAGCTTTCCCTGGTTGGCTAGCTAGTAAAATGACTGAATCAATAATTCGTTATAATATTTTGTGCTAGAAAAGCTGTACTGGCTTTAACATGTCAAACTAATAATGGCTATTCTAGAATTTATAGGGATAAGATTAAGGCTAGGCTAGCTCTAATGCCAAATTTAACCCAAATCACAATAGAAAAAATAAATATTATTACTGAAAGTAAATAGGCAATTACAATCTAACATATTTGAAAGGGAAATTACAACAAATATGGCATAAACTCACACTAGTGTTTGGTCCATGGGTGGTGGAATTCGGCTAGATGGTTGGATAAACAAGTTAGCGATTAATGTGAAGGGTTGAAAATTGAAGTACATTTTCATTAGGCTGGCTACAGCATGGTTGATTAAGACAAGACTACACAAGTTTACAAAGAACAAGCTTTTCAAACTATGGACTAGCGAGTAATTCATTAATATGCAGAACGAAAGTCTCGATTATTGCCCCTTATAAATATTTAATAATTGTAAAGTCACACTTATCAACGCAAGTATACGTATGGCTCAAGTAATATAGGG
>NEWO01000459.1:133622-169161 GCA_003013225.1 Phalaenopsis aphrodite | reverse complement strand
TATATATATATATATGTATGTATATATATATACATATATATATGTATATATATATACATATATATATGTATGTACATAATCGCCAATTCAGTGGAGTGTTATAAATTGGAATATTTACATACATACCCCTCAATTCTTACGTATTTACATATCTAACACCAAAACTTCAATTTTTACATACATACCAACTTAGCTATTATTGAAAATTTGTATTTCACATTTTAAAAGTTAAAATAGTGGTATTATAGAGGTGATATGAAAGATTTTAGTGGTTTAAATATAAAAAGTAAAATATAAGTGTTAGATAAGTAAATACATAAAAATTGGGTGGTATGTCTATAAATGAGCCTATAAAATGTCTGCTTTTTTTTTATTTCTATTTTTTTGTCTTCTTTACTCGACGTTGGAACTAAGTTTCGTCTATTTTATTTCGGCTGAACTCGACTCATCAAAATGATGAGTCAAATTACAAGGTATAAAATAAATGGAGGCTACAAACTCATACTTACATCTGCTCAACTAATGCCTGCTTGAAAATAGCTTCTGATTTGTCAATCTTATTTCCAAGAACAAGGAGAGGAATTCCACTCAGTGAAGGCTTAATCAGCAGGTCATGCAGCTCGCTTCTGGCTATAGGAATGCTATCACGATCGGCGGCATCGACGACATATCTGCCAGTTGGAGCTCATCAGCTTAACCAATAATCTGTGAAAGCTTTTTTATCAATTGTAATAACAAAATTTATTACCACTCAATTCCTATGTTTTTACATACCCAACAACGAAACTTTGCTTTGTTTACATTTGTACAGCTTAAATCTTTCATCAAAAAAAAAAAAAACCAATTTTTACTTTTAAAAAGTGAAATACACCTTTTCATGCATAGATGTGGTATGTATGTAAAAATTGGAGTATACATGTTAGATGGGTAATTACATAAGAATTGAGTGGGATGTATGTAAATCTTCCTAAAATAAAATATGTTTTGACTATATTAAGACAGATTTCAATTGCCTGTTACTGAACTTTGAATCATTAGATAAAAAAACAAGTATGGTTTCCTTCAAAACTTTTAACTTTTATCAAAAACCACCCCAGATTTACACCTCACTCAAACCTGTTATGCCACCAAAATCCTCAAATGAGCGGGCATGGAATCTTGTAAACCTATTTCTAATTTATCCCCCTATCGTCATGTAGGATCGCTATAATACTTACCCATCACCCGGACATTGCCCTCGCAGCTAACAAACTTTGTCCACAACTTAATCACCCCCTAAACAAATATTTCACAAAAGTTAAACGAGTGCTCTACTATATCAATAGAACTCTAAACCAAAAGCCTACCCATCAAACCAACCAAAATCCTACTGATTGTAAATCCACCACAGGCCAATGCACATTTCTAGGTTGCAGCCTCATCTAATGGTGGGTGCAGAAACAATCAACTGACTCGATCCTCCACTGAAGCCGAATATCGAGCCACGGGCACGGTAGCTACAAACATCATCTGGCTTCATCGCTTGCTGCAAGATTTTGGTATCAACATCACCAATGTCGCACCTACACACTGCAAAAATATTTCAACGCTAGTACTTACCAACAATTCAATTTTCATGCTCGTACAAAACACAGAAAAGTCGACTTTCACTTCATTTAGGATTGCATAAAATCTAGCCACCTTGTGGCCCACCACAATGAAACACAAGACCAACCAGCAGAAATCTTCACTAAGGGAGCCTTTGGGGAAGTTTTTTAGTTGTGGCACATTTTGAAAATGCTAAAATTGTTGTTTGGAAATCACGGTGCGCCAGTTTATCGAACCCGCGACCCGCATTTTTTCGTATGGTTATTGCTTCGCTGCAGTAGATAATTCCTCTCTTGCATCTCTTCTCTACCCTACTCCTCCACTCGCGCGTCTCTGCCCATGTAACTCATCACCCTCTCACTGTGGGAAAACCGCTCACATCTCTGTCCTGGGTAATTCCTCTCCTCTAACCCCTCCCCTTTCTCCTCTCTCAACTCTACCCTAGGTAATCCCTCGTCTCTCACTGTGAGAAAACGGCTCCATTGCCTTCTTCATCAGTTCCCTTTGTTCTCCGCAATCCTTTGGTAATTTCTACTCCCTCTCTTTAGTCGTTATGCAATTTGATTTTCGTGGTTTGTGGCTTTGAGCCGTGTGTGGATTGCTCTTTCCGAGTTGTGGTTATGCTTTATGGAAATATAATGATTCTATGCTTTCAGTAAGGGGTAATGCATTATTGCGTTTATTTTTTATGTGAAATTTGGATGTTTGGTCTTTGCGATTTTGGCCCTTTAGTTCTTGCAGTTTTGGCCCTTTGCTTTATACAATTTCTGATTCAATAATGTTTCTGGTGATGATGTTTGCAGTTTGTGTCTTTCCTCTATGAGGAATTTACGTATTCATTACACTGCATTGCTTCTGGCTTGTAGTTTGAGCTTTATGGCTTTCTATGACATTTGGAGATTGTGGCTAGTGGTATATGGATGGCTAGTAGTGCTTTGCGGCCATTGCCTATGTGGGTGGCTATTAGTTTGTGGCTTTTCTGTGTATGATGGGTTACAATTGGTGTTTTGCGGTCATTATCGATGATAGGTTGTTATTGGAAGTTCGTGGTGTTTTGGTTGGTACTATGTTGGTCGTGGTGATGTGATGGTTGTCTGTGATGGTGTTGATGATGTGGAGGTGGTGGTTAGTTGTTGTTGATGATGTGGTGGTGGTATGATGGTGTGTTGGTGTTGATGATATAGTGGTGGTAGTGTTGGTATTTGGTGTTTTGGTTGCGTGATGTTGTGGTGGCGGTATGTCGATGTTGATGATGTGATGATGGTGGTGTGTTGGTTGTGATGGTGTGGTTGTGATGGTAGTAGTGTTAGTGTTTAGTGTGTTAGTTATGATGGTGTGATTGTAGTGGTAGTAGTGTTGGTGTTTAGTGTGTTGGTTGTGATCGTAGTAGTAGTGTTGGTGTTTAGTGTGTGGGTTGTGATGATGTGGTTGTGTTATGTCAGTGTTAATGATGTGGTGGCGGTGGTTGTGGTTTTGGTGTGGTGGTGGGAGTCTTTTGGTTGTGATGTTGCGGTGGTAGTGGTGTGTTGATGATGATGATGCATTTGTGTGTATATAATTAATTTCTAGTGGTAGTGGTGGTAGAGTTAATGTTTTAGATTTTTCTTTTCTGTTACCTTTTCAAGTTGGGGAATTTTGAATAGGAATTTATGTTTTAATGAGATAACCTTATATTTTCTGCCACACATTTATGTTAATTCTTTTCATGTTAGTAGTCAGGCATGGTTAAGAAAAAGAAATCAGTTTGTCATATGGGATAAAGATATAAAGCTAACATTTTGTGATCTCTGTCCAAAAGAGATGGAATAGGAAATAAGCCAACTACCTACTTTAACAATGAAGAATGGTATAATATAATGAAAAAATTCAAGGCAGTGGAATGGAATATGATAGGATGCAATTGAAGATCAGCTAAAAAATGACCGGAAAATATAAAAAGAGTTTAAATTGAGGATCCACAGCTTTGCGTTTGGATCCAGAAAAGCAAATCATCGATGCTTCGAAAGAATGGTGAGCCGAGAGATTGGATGTGAAAATTTATGAAACATCCAGTCCTTCACCTTTTTCTTTTTTCTTTTTAATTACATCAAAATATCAATTTATCCATTAATTTATAGGTCATGTCAAATGCCAAAAAATTTAAGTTCTGTGGAACCTTGAGCTTGAAGAAAAGTTGGATCCTATCTTTAATGGAGTCGTGGCCACGAGTGATCATGCATGAGCACCAAATGAAAAAAAGCCTCCTGACAAAGTTGAGCATGTAGATATCGAGCAAACTGCTGACTATAATAAAAGTCCCAGCCCTAACCCCAAGGAGGTTGAATCTACTAGTCGATCCAAACGTCCAAGAGTTGAGAAAAAGAAAAAAGATAGTGTAGTTTTCATTAAAAATCAGATTTGACAATTAGTTATTTCATGCATCAATGATCCTAACACACCACACGCGACTTCTATTCATGTAATCAATGTTATATGTCATATTTCAAGGTAGATTTTTGTCTTCATTTCTCCTAAATTTATTGTGGTAACCTTAATATCTTACATAAATGACCCAAAATTGTATTAAAGTAATTGTGAATGCACACCTGTCCAACAGAAAAGATTGTATATATTGGATGCACCCCAATACTCATTTGATTGTACGTTTCATAAATTTTCACATCCAATCTCTCGGTCCACCATTCTTTCGAAGCATTGATAATTTGTTTTACTGGATCCAAACCCAAATCTGTAGATCCTCAATTTAGCTCTTTTCATATTTTTCGGTCCTTTTTTAGCTGATCACATTTATGTCTCAATTGCATTTTATCATATTCCATTCCCGTGCTTTCCTTGATTTTTTTTTTATTATATTCTACCATTCTTCAATTTTAAAGTAGGTAATTGGCCTATTTCCCATCCAATCTTTTTGTTGGACCGTTGCACACCTGTCCAACTCAAATATACCACGGGAACTCACAAATACAACTTTCCGAAACCACCTCCAGATTTGCTTGAATATGAATAAATTAAATATTTATTGCATTACAATACTAATGAATAAACTTGCAATAAAAAAAATTTATTTGGTTGATGTTAGATAACCATTACCAAGAGGATATATCATGTAATTCCCTGATACAAAATATCATATTTTGGATTTTGAAAGAATCAACACAACTCAGGGTAGAAAGGAGGTGTTTAATAAGAAGCACTCATCTTTACGTGGTGTTATTGAAAGGACATTTGAGGTTTGGAAAAAAAAATGTGTTATTTTGTGTGATATGTCCACCTACCCTTTCAATAAAAAAGTGAATATTATGGGTGCTGCGATAGTTCTCCACAATCACATTCGTCAACGTCATTCACGTAGGGATATTAATTCAATAATGCAGATGAGGATCAATCACATGTATCAGTCTAGGTATACGAATATTACCTAGGCTAGTCAAGAAGGGGAAGGTGTTGGAGAGATAATGGATTAGAGAAAGCAAATTACAAGTGTAATAGTTAATAGGTGAAAATATTGTATGTTGCATTTTCTTTATTTGTGTAATGTGTTGAAAAAACAACTATTGTTTATTGTAATGATGTTATATGGAATGATGTTTATGTGGACTTTCAATTCATTGCAAATCACTTTTTCATTCTTCTCCCACCTGGACGACCTCTAGGCAACCGTAGGTTTAATATAGATTTTATTCTTGCATGTTTCTTTTTTTTTTTTTTTTTGAGGTCTAAGATGACATAAATGACCTTAAGGGTTCTTCTGGATGATCTTTGTGGTTATAAGATTTTGTTACATAAACGAACTACGCAGTACATTTTTTAAAGGCAACCAAAACCCCTTATTTTTCATTCAAATGAGTATTGGGGTCTTTTTGGATGGCCAAATGTGGTGATATTGTTCTGTGACACATTGAAGCACAGTTTTATGTAGTTTAAAAGCAACCAAGATCCCTTTTTTGGATGGCCTTTCTACTCGAGGGGTGGGGGGGCTAATAACAGAAATAGCATAACTTATCAATCCTATGTAGCTGAGCTTTTGTCCTGCACTCATTTGGACCATCCATCCACAACAAACACCATCAGCCCCACTGAGTACTGGCATTTCCTAACTAATTTCGTAATTTAAAATCTTTATATATACCTGTTACGAACAACCGAAGAAAAAATGTTTTTCATATATATAATCTTTGTATTACACTTCTTAAAGCATTGAACTAATAGTATCTAGCTGCAAGTATTTCTCTACAACTGTGTTCCAATTCTTCCACTGCTACAATATTCACATAATAAACAGTTTTGAATATGCCTTCCACCTTATTCTCAATTTCCAATGAACACCTTCAGGCTTCTCAGCCACATACAAAAACTGGAGTGATAGGAAGTCAGCTTGACCATGATCGTTCAATTTGCTTAAAGCATCTTGAAGACATAGTGAAACGGCCTATGCAATTTCTAAAAGAAAAAGCAGCTTGGCATTCTTATCTCTTTGAATAATTCAGAGTATCTCATCTCACTGAAATTTGCCAGGCCATCGGACCTACTTCCCTACTTTGAATCCCTGCTGTCAATTGCTACTTATCTCCTAGAATGTGTTCCCTGAAATCTGAGTGTGAGTGACATGGGAGCTTCCCGCAGGGACCCCATCGGTGTGTTATGTTGTGTCCCTATTCTAGCTATAGTGCCGGACAGAGCCATCTGTCATCCCTGCTAAAGTATCACAGGAGATTGACGCCTGGTCCGGTACAAGATAACAAGTCAACACTTCTTTTATGTGGATTTCTCTCCTGAAGATTTCTCATAATCATACATTTATTCAGAGGTCTAATGGAGAAGTAGAGAGAATAAAGAGCATCTACATATGATTTTTATTGATTTAGAAAAAAATTATATTAAGGTTCCAAGAGAAATTCTTTGGAGAGTTCTAGAGAAGAAATGTGTTGATATGACGTATATTCAATTCATTAAAGATATATATACTAGAGTTGTTACCCGTGTTCGAACAGGAGGAGGATTGACCAAATATTTTCCTATTTTAGTTGGATTAAATCAAGGATAGGGTTTAAGCCCATATTTTTTGCTTTAGTTATGGATGCTCTTACTAGACATTTATAGGAGGATATACCTTAATGTATGCTTTTTGTTGATGATATCCTTCTTGTAGATAATACTAAAGAAAGTGTTCAGAAAAAAATTGAATTATGGAGGTCAATATTGAATTCTAAAGGCCATTGCTCGAGTAGATTTAAAATTAAATACATAAAATGTAATTTTAGTAGTGGTAGTAGTAGCTCCAATGGCATAGTTGTAAATATGAGTGATCAAATCATTAAAAGGTGTGAAAGCTTTAGATATCTCTGGCCTATTGTTCAAAGTGATGGTGATATGAATGAGAATGTTGTAAGTAGAATTCAAGTTGATTGGTTGAAGTGGAGAAATGGTTCAGGCTTATTGTGTGATAGAAAAGTATTGTTTAGACTGAAGGCAAAATTTTATAAGATGTTGGTGAGTTCTGCAATGCTCTATGGTACAGAATGTTGGCCTTTAAAAGAGAAGTATAAAACAAATTTAAGTGTTGTCGAGATGAGAATGCTTAGGTGGATGAGTGTCTTGGCACTTAGAGACAAAATGTGAAATGAATATATTTGTGATACAGTTAGTGTAGCTCCAGTGGCGTACAAAATTAGAGTGCCCTCCTAGATGATTTGGTCACAATAAACGTCAGTCATTTGATGATTTGATTAGGAGAGTAAATGTTTTAGATTCAACTTATGTTAAGAAAGGTAGGGGTGGACCTAGAAAGACTTTGGCATATTGTATAAAAAACGATCTTAATTTATTACAATTAAATGCAAATATGACACTCAATAAAACGCAATGGAGAAAAAGAATTCATGTAACCGACCCCACCTAGTGGGATAAATGGTCGTTGTTCTTGTTGTTGTTTGGGTGGGGTCCACTCCTATTACCTTAGGTTTATAAATATGTTGTTTTCGTACTTTAAGTCAGCTTTTAGTGATTTTTCTGTCAGGATAGCAGAAAGCCCTGTGTTCAATTCTAGAATTGTCTCCGAGGCAGACTGGTGCTCCGGTTGTATCTCGATCTGAAGTGGTGATTATCCTCGACCTTCCCATCCTCCACAACATCTCCGTAGACGTAACTTCTGCAGCACCCCACACCCCCCCCCCCCAAAAAAAACAAAAAAAGCCACCTTTGCTATCAACTGCAGCCCCACGTCTCCTTGCCGCCTCTGTCCTTGTCGTTGTCACTGTTACAACCTCCCTCTTCGCTGCCTTTGTATTCCAGCGCTCCATCTTGCATCCATCGTTGTTCCAACCAACGAGAATCCCCTCAGTTGTTGTTTCCGCCATCCCGGACCACATCCCCGCCTCCTAACCATTGTCCTGGTCCACTTGCACAGCCTCCCTATCACATATCTGCTCCAGCCCATAATTCCACCTTGATGCACCCAAAACAGAGAGTACTTGAAGTTCCATTGCCATATTCGTCGACTTGCTCCACAGTGCCACCTTACCGCCACCATTTCGGACCCTCAACAGCCACCATATTCACTTGCAATCCACCTTAGTTTGAGTTGTTGTAGTCATTTGTCGCAATTTCAGATTTTTATGTGCCAAGTTGTTATTTTCCCTTTCAATGGTGTCGTTGCAACTTACCTATTTATATTTCAGCAATAATATTTTGTTATTTATTGTTGTTTGGGTTAACTTCGGTATCATTTAATATCAGAACTAGCATAACCCTATTCTTATCCTAGAGTTGTCAAATCAGCCCCACCCCCTACCTCCCTCCAAAGAAAAATATTTTCCCTTCTTTTCCACTCAAACCATCCTTGCACCCCCTTCTACCCCTACCTAAACCTTAAACCCTAACCACGCCACCAAAGAGATAATTATCGAAACCTGAACAGAAGAAAATGTTGCGATGTCGTTTATGAGAAATCAGCGAAGGGATGTCCAGGAACCTTCTATAGAGGATGTATGACAAGAAAACCTTCAATTGCAATAAAGGTTTGCCGCCTTCGAGAGGAGGCGGTCCGGACGAGTCACCCATAGCCCCAACGGTGAATTACTAGATCAAATGAATGGAGTAAAACCATGCACATTTCGATGATGAAAAACCTCCACCCTGAAGATTTGACTTGAAATATCTAAGAAGGATTTGGCATATTTTGACGATCACTTGGATCTAAACGAGTTCATCGAGTGACTTCAAACCTTCGAAATTTTCTTTTAAGTACCAGGAATTCTCACCGGACAAGATGTTAATGAAGAGTGGATTATTTTGAAAGGAAAAGTTGAAGCATCTACACCCATGTGAGGCAAAATACAACATCACTATTTTGTCCAAGTTGAAATGGGAGATGAACTGTCAGTACCTATCAGTTCATTACATATCGGATGTTCAACCCCTAACTACAAAAGTGGAGAGACAACATCAAAGAATAACAATCACATCTTCCAGGCGGGGTTCAACCCCAAAATCTTAAAGTCAGAGTACACCAAGGGAAACATCCAAGTCGAGCTTGTTTGAGAAGGAAACTAATTCAAAATAGAGAATAAGTCGAGCAAACATGTGTTCTAAAATATGTCCCAACCAGAAAGTACGTCAAGTGTCATGGGTTTGGGCACATGCATCAGATTGCTCAAAAAAAGGCTCAGTCTATTTCACTGAGCAGGAACAGTTGAAGAAATGAACAATGACACAGCAGGCAATAAAGAAAGAGAAGATACAAAGGAGGAGTATAAGCTATTAGTCAATGAGAAATATGTCATCAATTCCAATTAAATCGGGAGAGAGAATTCCCGCTGAGTTAATATTAACTATTCTAGAAGGTAATGACTCCAAGGTAATAGGCATTTAGGCATGGTATGAGATTGTGGTGCCTAGAACTACCTTTTTGCAGGCATTGAGAATAGCATCAGTATGACTAGCATTAGATGTCCAAAAGGGTCATGAGTTTGAGAAGTCAATATCAGATATAGGGCAACCTCATTAGAGGATTTCAAAATTTCAGATATATAGTCTACCTCTTGAGTTTCCCCTAGTGAGGGAGCTCCAACAAATCAAAGATAAGACTCTTTTGCACCACCGCCAGAATACTATATGGAGTCATTGAGTATTAGAATCAGTTCAACAGTGTACCCACCGATAGATGATAAGAAAGAAAGGATGAACCACAGCGTTGAAAATTGCTTTAAATTTTTTTGGGGAAAGAACATCCTACAGTAGAATTCAGGTCCTTTCAGAGAAGAAAAAGAAGAAAAAGAAGCCCCTCCTGAGTGGTTACAATTTAGTATGGCACAGTCTGCCTTAAATGTTGTTCCAGAGTTTATTCCTTCTGATAGACTTGTTCATCACACATTCAGCCGAGTACAATGAGTGGGAGAAACAAATTATAGATTTACTTGCTCGAGATTTGGCTCCTGAAAATTTATGTCGATATGCAATTCCAACTCAAGTTGTGCCCAAAATGGATGGAAACTTATTTTATCAGGATGCACTTTGGAATGACAACACCTAGAGGAATGACTTACTAGGAAGTTACAGTAGGGCCGACCTGACTACTATGATGAGACAGAAGCTTCGACAAATGAGATTGAAACTCCCCCCCCCCCTTCACGTATTCTACTATAGTGTCCCGATTCTAGCTACCGCACCGCATGGAGCTGTCTGCGATCCCTAACCACAGGACATTGCAACTTGGACCGGTCCATAAGCCGACACTTCCTTTACATGAATTTCCCGCACTCCCACCTACCGCCACCATTCTGAACCCCCAACAACCACCACCATTACCTACAATCCACCTTAGTTTGAGTTGTTGTCATTTGTCACAACTTCAGATTTTTGTATGTCATGTTGTTGTAATTTCCCCTTTCAGTTGTTTGTTTTTCACTTCCCCATTTGAGTTTCAACAATAATATTTTATTATCAATTGTTGTTTGGCTTAACTCTGGTATTAGTAAGTTTGCCCTTAAACATGAAACATATTGTCATTCGACACAAAATATAGTAGTTTCGCTTAAGAGTAAAATAAATTTCAAATACCATATTTCAGCTCTAGGGAAGAAAATCAGTTTACATATTAGTTTTACAATGAGAAATGTAAATGTGTAACGTGGTCTTCTCCCTATTAGTTATTTATCATAGATCACATTTTGTAATTGTTTAGAACATAGTTGTGTACACATTTTGTAATATTTGTATAGTAATGCAAAATGCACACTTTCAAGGAAGAAAATGAGTGAACTTATTCAGACTTACATGATTGCAGATACTCCACGACAATACCGTTCCCACATGGTGCGAAACCTTTGTTGACCTCCAAGGTCCCAGAGCTTTATGGTCACATTGCCCTTCGTCACTTTGCGCATGTTAAAACCCACCTTTTTTAGGGAAGAAGTCGGATTAATAACTTCCGGATATACAAAGTTAAATAGTTAAAATCATTAATTTCCTTAAGTTATGACACATACAGTTGGAATCATGTCTTCACTGTAGCCACCTGTCTGAAAACATAAAATAGAATGAATTTTATGTAAATTACAGAAACATACAACAATACCAAAAATCAAATATCAAGTTGTCTCACTGAAATAGCATTAACAAGCGAAGTTTTTCCTGCATTCTGAAGTCCAATAAGTGAGAGTTCCATTTCCTGCTTGAAGAACAAGCTGCAAAATATGTTTTAGAACTAGAAAAAGATGTCTAGCCTTGAAATGGATAAAGAGCAAGCATCAACTTTAGATATTAAAATTAAGTTAAATTTAAACACATACCACACAAACCTTATGTATTTTATTTATCTAACACCCAAAGTTTGATATTTACACTTATAACGCCTTCATTTCAAAAACCTATACATGAAAAGGTGCATTTCACTTTTAAAATGTAGTGATGGTGGTAAATTTGATGTGACGTTAAATATTTGAGTGGTATGCATGTAAATATGAATGTTTTGGTGTTAGAATTTATATACATAAGAATTGTGTGGTGTGTATGTAAATGCCCCTTAAAATTGAAGGGCCAAACCCTGTTATGCTAAGAAAAACTAGCTGGCATAACGAACTCATAGAAAAAAGCAGATACAGAATTGCAACTAACTTTGGAAATGTATCAAGAACCAATGGTTTCTTGAACACTAACAAGGCAAGTGCAGCTGCAAATTGCACTTAAAAATCCAAGGTAAGTCCGTATTTTGCGCTACTGCTCAAGCTATGATGTGAGCATACCTAACTGTCAACAATGTTGCAATTGAAGCTTTCACAATATTTAGAAACCCCCAAATAGAGCCTAACAAACTACGGTGGACAAGAAAATTTATACTGACAAAGTTCTCGTGAGGCATCTTAAGACCCAAGAAAACATAGTAAAGATAGAAAAATAAATAAATAAATCCAGTAACAATTATTCAACCCATGGCAAATTTTGGCATTACAATAACAACAAGCATTTATTCGATAAGTCGGGTCGTCTACATGAATCATTTTTCTCCATTTTGTCCTAAAGAGTGTCATATTTTCATTTAATTCTAATAAATTAAGATCATTTTTTTATGTAACATACCCCAATCTTTTTAGGTCTACCTCTACCTTTCTTAACATAATTCAAGCCTGAAACATCTAAATCTCCAAACAAGGTCAACAGATGGTCAATGTTTAATGTGACCAAGCTATCTAAGGTGACTCTCTCTAACCTTGTATGCAACTGGAGCTACTCCAACCATTTCATGGATAAATTTGTTTCGTGTTTGGTCTTTAAGCGTAATGCCATCCATCCACCGAGCATTCTCATCTCAGCAAAACAATTTAACTTCATGCTTCTCTTTTACAAGCCAACATTCCACACCATAAAGCATTCAGGTCTCACCGCCGTCTTCTAATTTTTTTTTTTTAAACTTTGGTATTATGGTAAAAGTCGTACTCGAAATGGTGTAGGTGTAATTATAGATAAGAGTTTGAAAGATAATGTTGTAAAAATTAATAGAGTTGGTGATAGAATTATTGCCCTTAAGATTATTATTGATTCCAAGATTTTTAATTTTATAAGTGCTTATGCTCCTCAGGTAGATCTAGATATAGGGGCTAAAGTTAAATTATGGAATGACTTAGAAGACTTAATACAAATGATGCATCTTGAAGAAAGAATTTTTATTAGAGAAGATTTAAATGGGCACGTCGGTAGGGTGGTAGAAGATTTCAGAAATATTCATGGTGGCTATGATTTTGGAGTGACGAATGAAGAAGGTAAAGTCATTTTAGATTTTGTTTTAGCATATGATTTCGTTATTCCTAATACTTTATTCAAGAAAATATATGAGTATTTTATTACTTATAAGAATGGGTCTAATAAAACACAAATTGATTATTTTCTTATGAGAAGAAGAGACCGTCGAGATTATAAAGAGTGTAAGATCGTTCCAAGTGAGAATTTAAGTACCCAACATTGATTATTAATTCTATATTTTAAAATTAAGAGTTAATAAAATAAAGAATGCTAGGACTCATCAACGTAGAATTAGATAGAGGAAACTAAAAGACAAATAAAATTATTTTTATGAGTAAAATTCAAGATTTCAAAATTTGGGATGTTCATGAAAAAGCAAATGATATGTGGGAAAGTAACAAACACTATCAAACAAGTGGCAAAAGATGTACTTGGATAATCAAAAGAAAAAGTTTCTATAAATAAAAATAGTTGGTGGTGGATAATAACGTGCAAGAAAAGATAAAATATAAGAAGTTATATTATAAAAATTGATTTAATTGTAAAAACTTAAAAACTGAGAAAAATATCAAACGGTTCGTAGGGAATCTAAAAGAACAATCTGTGATACTAAAAATTTTGTTTTTAGTGATCTTTATGATAAATTAGATATTAAGGAGGGTGAAAAATATATGTATAAACTACTCAAACAAAGAGAAGAAAAGTAAATATTTAACCCAAGTAAAGTGTATTAAAGATGAAAATTAAAAAGTATTTTTCATGAAAAAAGATATTCAACATAGGTGGGTGAGTTATTTTGATAAATTTTTTAATGAATTTTCTAAAATAAGATCGACCTTAGTGATCTTAATATCGTTAATAATAATAAAATGTTTCATTTTTATCGTCGCATCAGTAAAAAAGAAGTTGATGAGGCTTTAAGGAAAACCAATGGTGGAAAGTTTGTAGGACCTGATGATATCCCAATTGAAGTGTGGAAATATTTAGGTGATTTGAGAGTTTCTTGGCTTACCAAACTTTTTAATATTATTTTAAAAACTAAAAAGATTATTTTAAAAACTAAAAAGATGACTGAGGAGTAGATGAAGAGTATTTTGGTCCCTATTTTCAAGAATAAAGGGGATGCATAAAAGTGTGCAAATTATAAAGGAATTAAGTTGATGTGTCATACTTTAAAATTATGGGAGAGGGTAATTGAACAAACGTTAAGACTTATTACAAAGATTTCTCATAATTAATTTGGTTTTATGTCGGGCAGGTCTGTCATGGAAGTTATACATTTATTGAGAGGTTTTATGGAGAAGTTTAGCGATAACAAGAAGGATCTACATTTGATTTTTATTGATTTAGCAAAAGCTTACAATAAGGTTCCAAGAGATGTTCTTTGGAGCGTTCTTAAGAAGAAAGGTGTTGATATGACTTATATTAAAGTCATTAAAGATATGTATACTAGAGTTGTTACTTGTGCTCGAACTGAAGGAGGATTAACCAAATATTTTCCTATTTCTGTTGGATTACATCAGGGTTTGGCTTTAAGCCCATATCTTTGTGCTTTAGTTATGGGTGGTTTTACAGGACATTTACAGTAGGATATACCTTGGTGTATGTTTTTTGCTGATGATATCCTTCTTGTAGATAAGACGAGAGAAAAAACCCAGGAAAAACTTGAATTATGGAGGTCTACATTGGAGTCTAAAGGCCTTAATTTGAGTAGAACTAAAACTGATCTAGTGACATAAGTATAACTTTGGGTGATCAAATTATTAAAATATGTGAACGATTTAGATATCTCGTGTCTGTTGTTCAAAGCTATGGTGATATAGACGGAGATGTTAATATTAGAATTCAAAATGGTTGGTTGAAATGGAGAAATGCTTTTGGCCTTTTGTGTAATAGAAAAGTATTGTTTAGACTGAAAGGAAAATTTTATAAGAGGGTAGTGAGATCTGCAATGCTCTATGGTGTTGAATGTTGGCCTTTAAACGAGAAGCATAATACTAAGTTAAGTGTTGCCTAGATGAGAATGATTAGGTGGATGTGTGGCTTTACACTTAGAGACTATGTGAAATGAATATATCTGTGATAGGGTTGGTGTAGCTCCAGTGACGTACAAAATTAGAGAGAGTTGTCTTCGATGGTTTGGTCACATTAAACGTCGATCATCTAATGATCTGATTAGGAGAGTACATGTTTTATATTCAACTAATGTTAAGAAAGGTAGAGGTAGACCTAGGAAGACTTAGGCTTATTGTATAAAAAATGATCTTAATTTATTAGAACTGAATGAAAATATGACACTAAATAGGACGCAATGGAGAAAAGGGATTCATGTAGCCTACCCCACGTAGTGGGATTAAGGCTTTGTTGTGGTTGTTGTTGATGTAAGGCTAAGCGGTACTTTTCTACCACATAATAGGTTAGCTCCATTCCTCTATTTCAACCATCCAACTTGAATTTCACTTGTAATATCCCCATCTATATCACCATCACTTAGAACAATAGAACAGAGATGTCTAAAACGTTCACTCCTTTTAATGACTTGATCACGCATAGTTACAACCCCTCCACTAGAAAATGAAAGAGGATGCAAGAGAGAGAGAAATAGAGAGCGAACACAAGATAAGGAGAAACAAAGAGGGAGAGCAAGCAATCAATTCCAGCAATCATGCAAGTGAGAATACTTTGAATGAAGAATCTTTCAAGCCACTTTAGTGAGGTGGATGAAGAACAAAAAAAAGGTGATTAGTTAGTAAGAGGTTACATACATTTTAAACTTAATTTGTAGAGACAACAAAGGAAGTGGTGAGCAAAAAATTGTGACGAAGTAAATATCAAATCAAAGTTATATCAATCGTCACTGAAACTATACAAAAGACGCTCGTTCGTGAAGACAATCTACATCAATGCTACAAAATGTCAAAAATATTTGGCGAGGCCACAAGAAAGTGAAACAAAAATTTACTAATGCACAAGACTAACAACATGCATTATGAAGTGCTCGAATGGCGAATTTGTGAGGCAGAATAATATATATGTGTGTGTGTGTGGTGTGTGTGTAATGTTATATATATATTCTACTCTTTAGCAACTGCTTACGGTAAGTCTCTCAAGATGGATAGTCCTACGCTTGCTGTCACTAGACCCTCTGTGGCTTGTGTGTTATTTGAGAGAGATATCACTCAACCAACTCCGGATGAGATATGGATTGACACTATATAAAACGGCATTGGCAAAAAGTTGAAATGGAACTACATCCTCCTTATTGCTCTCAATGCAATATGTTTGGCCGCAGCTCTACTATTTACTATCGTTTGCATCCTCAAATAAAGTCGAATATCGCTAGAAAACAGCCACCTACTATCCCTGTTGAGAAGATGCAACCCGATCCTCTTCCCAAGACCGCAGTTCCTGAAGAAGAGCATACTACAGCTACAGATCCAGTTGTGCTCATACCACCCACTGTTATTGAAGATGATTCACTCACGCCAAGACACACGAGAGTGCTCCTTTGATCCAATAACAAATAAGTCGGTACATGTAGTTACTTCTAATGTCCAACAATCGGTACATCTCCAGCACACTTTAGACCAAGATCAGGCGAGCCAATCTTCGGAAGAGAAATGACAGGTCTATTCCAAGAGGAAGAAGAAGAATGTAGGTCGACTCCAGCTCGGGAACATATTGGATGATACATTGGTTACTACTGGCAATGGCAATCATCTTACCAACTTCTTAGCTTGCTCCTTTCCTAGAACCAGAGGCAGAGGCAAAACCAAATTGGGTTGCTCTCTAGCCACCTGATATTATGTATTTATGCATTTTTAGGTTTTTTTCTTTATGTCTCTAATGTACTTTTCAGTATTTTCTAGTTGTGGAACCCTTTATGGTTTTCGTGTGAGCAGGGTACCATGTTTGGGCCCTCCATCACATTGTATCTGTGTTTTTCTTTCTAGTTAATATATTAGCATTTTTGGGCTTTCAATATATATATATATATATATATATATATATATATATATATATATATATATATATATATATATATATATATATATATATATATATATATANTATATATATATATATATATATATATATATATATATATATATATATATATATATATATATATATATATATATATATATATATATATATCAAATTATCAAATCATATTAGCTTAAGTGATACCTAATTTAAGAAAAACATAAAAAATTTAAAAAAAACCATACCATATATATAAACCTCTCCTCATCATCTGCATGAAGTCAAACTCCAATAAAACTCTCCAACACCAAACTCCATCCAGATGCTACCTTTCTCAAACAAATTCACACGTTTCCCTCACCAATACAACGCCACCTGCAATCCATGAACTCGCCTCCACCCGCCACCTGCAATCCACATCCCTCTCTGACACAACGTCTACTTGCCAAAAAGAAACAAGAAAAAAATAAACAAAAAACCTCACAGTTCGCCACAACAAGCAGCATTCTTCTCCAGATTAAACCCATTTACTCCTTGATCTGGACTCCTCCCTACTGTAATCTCCAGCAAGCAAGCTTGTCCCAGCAACACCCAATCCTCCTTCCATCATCTCCCTGCAAAACTCCTCCAGCTGAGCTCCTCTTCTTGATTGAGCACCAATATCCCATACAAACCATCCCCAAAGCCACCCTCGCACAAGTTAAGGGTTGCATCCCTCTCCTTTCATCGCAGGCGCTGCTCACTTCAACTTTGTTACCCGACTCCATAGCTACAGCAACTCTTCCATTTCCCTCAACCTTTTACCCGAGATCTTTTCCAATTCTATTTTCTTTCTTCAGTATCACTTTCTCTACTGTTGCTGCTGCTATCCCTATTTCCTAAGCAGCTCCATTCAAGCAGTAAATTCCTTTCAAGCGACAGCTCTCAGATGCTTACTGCGTCATCTGAGCTCTAACTTGCAATCCTCGGCTGCTCCGCTTTCCTCCCCTCTACTACAAAAGCCGAAGCCTGCCCCTCCTCTCATTTTCCTCATCAATTACAATGCCCGAAAACATCTTCCACTCCAATTACAATGTCCGAAAACATCTTCCACTCCATTTGCTTGTTCCGCCAGCCTGCACAGCCCCTATTCACCACCACACAATAATCTCTCCACTCTCTCTACAAAAAAAATTATTATATAGATATATCTAGTATTTCGCCTTACAGGTTCATCGTTTAATCACTCTGAGTTCGCCGACCTCGCGCTAAAGTATAATACAAGGAACAATTTAGTACCCATTCAGGTTATTCCAACCAAACGTGAAAATCTATTTTAGATATTTATTCAGGTCCTGATGACCTATCTGCAACTTTTTAGATAGGTAGGTTAAAACATATAACCCTGGTGTTATAAAACATCACCCATACACGTCTTTTTAGACTGATGACGGGCCTTTATCAGCTAATTACATCCCCAATGGAGGAGAGGATGCCAAAATGCTGCCAAATTTTCGACTAAAAAATGACTTCAACAAAACTTCAAAAAAAATAAAAAGACAAATTAATCAACATATAAAAGTTTAAATGAGGAAGCAATCTTTGAATACTTAGGCATAACCTACAGGGGTACTTGACAGCTCAACTACAAGCACGAAGGCAACCTATAATGAACTCAGTCACTCGCCAATAAACATAAACAGTACCTGCAATGATCTGCATAGTTCACCCACCAGCACCATCAAGAGCAAAGTTCTCTAATGAATATTCAAATTATTCTATCGGGCTGGGAAGACATAAAACTGAAGGGCTAATGAAACTTAAAATGAGCTTACAGAAAGCTTAATTACTTGCCAACGAACTTAAATGAAATCTCATTAAAATTCATAATTCAGCAAATTATGAGCTAAATGTTATATTTTGAATCTACAATTAGAGCACAAAATCACAAAATTCATCATTGGATCTACAATCCCTCAATACGAGTGAACAGAATGTGAAATTTAAAGCTTAAAAAAAATATTGTGTGCAACTTGATGGTACATCACTCCGCAAACACTTGATGTTATGGATGACTTCAGAACCACCACAAATTCCAAGCTATTTTCTCTTCAGCTTCACGGCCTTAAAATTTGTGTAGACATCGAAAAGTGTGCCAATAATTTTGAAATTAGTTCAATTATATCATATAAGTGCATCACACAATTGCACCAAAAAGAAAGCAGAATTGCAAACATATTTGCATGAGCTCCAACAATCATCATAAATATCAAAACTTGATCATCTGAAAATGCCACTCAAGTAAGAAAAAAAAATGAAATTCTCTAATTATTGAACTTTGAGTGTGTAGTTACTCTAATTAATGTGCTAGTAATTTGAATTTCTATAGGATATCTCTTTTTGAAATAAGATCTAAAATATCAAAGTATGCACCCTCTAAAATAGGACGCCCTGTCTATAGGACAGGATCGTAAATCCCACTAGACTAATTCAATCCTCATAAAAAGAGATGTAGTTGGCAGGATTAACTGACTCCTGATACTTAATTAGTTTGATCCCTCTTTATATATGTATTCAAGTTGATAAACTGCCTAAAAATTGAATATTGATTTTGTATAAAAAAACCTGGGGGTATTTTATCTATATATCCACATAAGATTATCAAACTCTTTATTAAAATAATTAACTCAAGCCAATATTCTCAATATTAATAAATTTCTCAAAAAACAAAATACAATAATGAGATTAATTCATAAACCTGACCATCTATAAACAGGATAGAGTCGGCAGGGTCTAGAACATAATAAATGAATTCAATGCTTCGAACTCAATCCTATGTAAGCAGAAAACAATCGATAAGGTTCAAATCATATTTAAATTCCTCAATGATGGCCAAGTTGATAGAAAATTTCAATTGAATGGGCTAACTTTCAAAATTAAACTTTAAAGCCTAAAGTCTATTTGAAATTCATTTCATATAATTTTTGCACCCAATCCTCTGTAAACGAGATAAAGCCAAAAAGGTTCAAAACTCTACAAATTTTAGATGATAGTCACGTTGATAAAAAATTTAAATCGAAGACCAAAAGTTTATTAAAATTCCATAAATTATAAAAAAATAGATAAAATCCTAAAAATTTATAAAATTATAAAATATTAAATTTGAAATCACAAAAACAAAAAAAAACAAAAATATATCTGACCTCAGCATTAATTTGTCGAGGGCGACAAATCCATGATTGACTTGAGCCCATATATAGTCAATGTCATGTTAGGTACACTACTGCATTCACTCTTACATCAAATGTGTCAATAAGTATGTGGCCAGTGTTTTTTGTTCGTCTGGTCTGGCCAAGTGCCTCCACCATAAAGCAATTATAACTTCAGCCATCTTACTGGATGATTCGTCTCCAAATGACACCATCGAATTACGGCCATGTCTATAGCTTGTATGTTGCTCAATGGCTCATTGTGCTTTAAGCTAAGATTCATAAGTTATATTTGATAAGATATGAATCACAAGTCTCATCAGACAAGCATCCCCCGTTAGTCTATAAAATCCCCTCAAGTAAACCAACTCATGGTTGCGGACAAGAATCTTTTGATTAGGTTGGATTGATTACCTCCTCCAAGTAGACAAGGGTCTACGTTAATCGGGAAGATAAAATTATAGGATCTTGATCGAGTTTATCATCATTCCCTTCACAATATATTTTTAAGCGCATAATGATAATAATTTCAACAATCTAAAATCTAATCAAATTTCAAAACACAATTTTGATTGATGCTACTATACGCTGAGTAATCAACGCCTTAATGGCTAGCCTTAATTGAAAGTGCTCTCTCATTATCAAGAGGCGTAATTAAACATAGGGGCTAACATTTATGGGAAAACGTCAAATCTCATATCAAAAAGTTCACATTAACTGAGGGCGAAATCATTGGGTAGTGTCTTATCTTCAAATACCTGGAACCTCAAGTAAACTCCCTCAATCTGTTGGCATCAATTTTTTATGTCACGAGTGTAGGATGTTCACCTGCACGACTCAGAATAATCTACGACCCGTTTGTTACATTTGGTAGTTCAGACACCCACCCGGGACCTTTCAGCGCATGTTGAGAGGCACGTAGTCAGGTTCATTCTGTTAAGCTTTGGCTTTGTCTTAGGCGAAGGCCGGTCTGCATTTCGCACCTCGGATGACTTCGATCGGGATAACATGTGTTACTCGCAGAGTCGCGCGCGAATTTGTCCCAAATTGGCTCATCCACCAGCGAGCTTGCTCAGATGACCCCAGACGACGAAACAAACCATGTGAGTGCGTCTGGAACGACGATTTTACTTAGGGAAGACGTCCATTTTGCTACGGCTTCGCGAGCAGGGTAAAAATGTGTGAATTGTCATTTTGGGTCTAATTGCTAAAAAAATTGTCTAAACGACCCCAGATGACGAAACGAACCTCGCCAGTACGTCCAGAACGTCGATTTTACCTGAACAGGACATTCATTACAACATGTTGGCGCGGCCGGGCAAAAAATGTGCAGGGAGCATTAAATAATAATAATATTATTATTATTATTATTATAAATAAATAAATAAATAATCCTTTTTTAAAACCACGCATGCGCCAATTTTCTCTCCCCTATCCTCCCACAGGGACGCCTGCCCCTATCTTCTGTGTCGCCTGCTATGGTTTCGATCCAAGACCTCCCTTCGCCTGGCGTTTCGCGAATCACCCAGCCGGCAAAGCCCACCGCCGAATCTTCTCCCTCGCCGACGAAGCCCGTTGTCGCTGGCCAAACTCAAACCACTCCCTCCCTTCGCCTGCTTCGCGAAAAAGCCATATGGGGCAGCTCCCTCTCGTTGTGCAACCTTCGCCGAAGCTCTACTCCTCGTCAGTGAAGCCCGTCCTCGCCGAGACCACTAGTCATCGGCGTCCTTGCTCCAACCGCCGGCTTTTCCCCCTCTTCTTGGCCTCCCTCCCGTCGGCCGAGCCTTCTCTAATATACGGAACTTCTGTCGGTATCCTACAGTCGGCCTTAACTTCCTTCGCATGCAAAAACTAAGGTGGAGCTTAAACCCCTCGCCTCGAATTTTTTCTTGCGTGCCACCGACGAGATACTCCACATCTTCGTCCTTCACTCCCTAGTGGTCAGAATATCTTGTCGGAGTGATTTACCGCCTACAGGCAGCAATGATACTGCTGCTTGAAGAGGCTTGGATGTCTTCCGCCTCATGGTAAAAGCCTCCACCGGCGCTTTTTCTCGTCGACATCATCGTGGGTTCCCCTCCTTTGCCAGTCTCGAGAATCCTCTTTTGAAGGTACGTTTTGGTCAAATTTTTATATGCCAAAATTATTTATTTGCGTACTTTGCATACCTCCAGCTCGTTTATGTGTCTCGTTACGAGGTACATCGATGCATGGATCGAACGTCGGTAACTTGGAGCAAGCAAAGAGAACACGTACGCAACCGCCACGGTGCTGAGATTTTCCAACTCCTAGTCAGCCTTAGAATTAGTGGTGTCTAGGCGTGTGAGTTCGATCACCCACACGGGGTGCGTGCACCTACATGACGCCAGCGCGACGACGTCCCTACGTGATGGATTGTTTGTCTTCCTATAGCGAGTCTTTAGGTTAGGACTTCCTGTGCATAGCCAAACACCATTTGTAGAACCGAGTGTCTCCCCTTTTTTGTGAATTTTAGCATAAGTCCTGATGGGTCGGAGTCCCTCAGTCCCCTTACTCTGGATTCCTTAGTTTTACTTGGATAAACTGGGAGATAGAACTTGGCAAAGCGAGAGAAACTTTGTAACTGGCTCGCTCCGCAAACTCTGTAGGGGTTTACCAAATAGGAAAAGCTTTGTAGCTAGCCTACTACGCAACGTCGTGGAGAGTTTCCCCCTCGGAGATCCGGGGAGAAACTCCCTACATTTCCTAACCAGAGCAAGAGGCGTCGATGTCGCACATCCAAGGGTCTAAACCTTAGGTGAGGTCGTTAACACAAGCCCGGTTGGCCATCTGCATGTTGGTTTGTTGCATATTACATTCATTTTACTTTGAGCGTGTTTGCATTTCACTTCGCTCTGACCGGCTGCCCCGGCCCATGAGCACCTCACTTCGCTCTAACTGACCGCTCCGACCCAGAGAAGTTCGCCAAATGGGGAAAGTTTTGTAACTAGCCTATTACGCAACGTCGTGGAGAGTTTCCCCCTCGAAAATACAGGGAGAAACTCCCCACATTTCCCAACTAGAGCAAGAAGCGGCGATGTCGCACATCCAATGGTCTAAACCTTAGGTTTCCCAGGTGAGGTCGTTAACACGGGCCCGATTGGCTATCTGCATGTTGGTTGGTTGCATATTGCATTCATTTTACTTTGGGCGTGTTTGCATTTCACTTCGGTCCGACTGGCTGCCCCAGCCGATGAGCACATCACTTCGCTCTGACTGGCCGCCCCGGCCCGATGAGCACCTCACTTCGCTCTGATCGGCCGCCTCGGCTCGTTGAGTACCCCACTTCGCTCTGACCAGCCGTCTTGGCCCGGTGAGCATCTCACTTCGCTCTGACTGACCGCCTCTGCCCGATGAGCACCTCACTTCGCTCTGACCGATCACTTTGGTTTGACCGCCCACCACGGTCCAGTTGATCGAATACTTGCATATTTGTATACTTTTGTATCTTATTGTCTTTTTTTTACTTCACATCACATGTTTGAACCTGCATGTTGCACTATATGTGTTTGCATTTACATATATTTTGGTCACTGTCGCCTCGGCACACCTTCTTTGGGTCGCTGTCGCTACGGCACGGCTATTCCTTGTGATCATTGCTACCTCGTCACACCTCTTTGAGTCGCTGCTGTCATGGCACGCCCATCTTTTTTTATCACTACCGCCTCGGCACACCTTCGAGCCAATGTCGTCATGACATGCCCATCCCTTTCAGTCACTGCCATCTCGGCACACCTTCAGGTTGCTTCCGTCATGGCACGCTCATCTCTTTCGGTCACTTCCGCCTCGACAAACCTCTTCGGGCTTCTGGGCACGCCCATCTCTTTTGGTCACCGTCACCTTGACACACCTTCTTTGGGTCGCTGTCGCCACGACACGCCCTTTTCTTTTGATCGTTGTCACCTCGGCACACACCTTCTTCGGGTCGTTGTCGCCACGACGTCCATCTCTTTTGTTCACCGCCGCCTCGGCACACCTTCAAGTCGTTACCGCCACTGCATGTTCATCCCTTTGTGTCACTGCTGCCCAACACACCTTCGGGCCGCTGCCGCCACGGCACGCCCATCCCTTTTGGTCACAATCGCCTCGGCATACCTTCTGGCCGCTGTCATCACGGCACGCCCATCTCTTTATGTCATCGCCGCCTCGGCGCACCTTACTTAAGTCGTTGCTGCCACGACATGTTCATCCCTTTTGGTCACTGCGTCTCGGTACACATTCCTCGGGCCGCTGACTCTTCGGCACCCTATCTCCGGGTCACTATCGTCATGGCACACCCATTTGTTTGGGTCGTTGCCTCCACGGCACGCCTATCTCTGGGTCACTGCCGCTACGACACACTCATTTGTTCGATTTGCTGCCTCCACGGTGCGCACATCTTTTCCTGAGTCACTTGCCCCACGATATGCTCATCACTTTTGTCATGTGATTGTCTGCAATTGTATTTGCATGTTTGCATTGGTAGAGAGTCATGTTCGTTAGGAGAGTGACCCGTGTCGGTCGTGATGCCTTAAAGAGCATTGCTTGTTGGGTTGATCCCAGTGAGTAATGCGAGTTAAGTCATTGGAATCGGCACGAGTATGACTGTGCTAAGGATCTAATGGATTTAACTTGTGTCACTCCTTTTTATGACGCCCTTTAGATCCTTCGGGCCTTTGGGATGGGGCGACACCATCAAAGTCATAATATACTCATACTTACCCCACACTTAGACACTAGGTTAGGATATATTTCGTTAGATGGAGTGCTGGGCTAGGATTTAGGATGCGAGGTTATTGTTCTTTGATGGTGGTTGTCCTAGTCAGTCATCTTTCTTTTGCATTATGCTTGTGGTGTGACAGCATTTCTCATATGTATGGTAGTGTGTCATGCCTATTTATTTGCACACACACAGCTACCGCCATGGGGGGAACAAGTAAAATTTCTAATAATTTGTTTGCAGGTGTTATTTAGCTCCCTCAGTTATACGGCATGGCTCATTATACTTTATATGAATGTGAGTTTTCTCGTTAATACTTTTTTTCATGCAGGATTGAGTCTTTTCTTTTTTCAATGTACTTTTAGAGTCTAGGAGAGGCTTATAGCAGAAATAAGATACGGGCACGGGTTCCGAGGCGTTTGACGCAGGAATCACGTGGAGGGAGACCAGGAGCAGATGCTCATGTCCTGTATCATAATTCTGTATTTTTATATTGATGTATAAAATTAGGGTCGGGCATGTATATGCGAAGTTTGGGTGTCTTTTTCTTTTCTAGGATATGTTGCCGACCCAGTGGCACCGATCTTTCTTATTATTTTGATTTGGCTTGTCTTTTTTGTCATATTGCATCAATGCATGTCTGCACATTTTCAGTGCTTATTTATGTGATTTGTCTAGGAATCACGATGCAACAGAGGCTCATTAGGACTTAAATTCATAATTTTGCTACAAAATCCTAATAAAACATTCAAGATAATGAAAATTTAAAATTAAAATATTCAAGATTTTAAATTTTGCAATTTTACTTTTCTGCATATACTAATAGGGCTTCCACAATACTCAAGGACCACTCTAGATAACTGCATTCATATTTGCATGTCTCGAGGAGTCTCTGTGCTTCTCTAACCTGACTGGCCCAGCATCCCTTTATACAGGTGGTTGTCTAGTGTGTCTAAGGTGTTAGAAGGCTCTCCGACCCAAAAGGGGTGCAAGTCTTTTTGCTTTGAGTGTTTCCAGTTTTGCTATTGAGCCCCCCTTCTCTTATTTCCTGAGGCATCATCGTCACTTCGGCAGGTGCAAGTCCCGCCTCTTGGAGCTCCAACCAATAGTCATAGGATAAAGTTTCATTATTTTGATCTTAAGACTACCGAGATTCCCCGCGGACAACGCAATTCACGGATTGTTAATCGGGGATCTCAGGACGTGTTGAGTCGACTACTTTCACGATCGGGTAGACTTAGGATCCTAGTAGTTGTGGATGACAGGTCTGTGGTACCCAACCAAGTTATCTCTACCTTTTTAGGATCACTCTACTTTCATTTTGTTGAGCCCCTTCGAACCCTGTCACTCCTTTGACTTCGTCAATATCATTTTGACGGTCTGATGCCAATGAGCTGTCGTCAATTTGGGATACGACGATTTGTCATTTGCCCTTATGGTCCGGACATGTTTTAACTTGTTGGGATATCCCCGTAAATATGATTATGGTTATTTCGTGGGATATGTGTGTCGATGAGCCACTACTCATTTGGGATGTGAGAGACTCACTCTCTGCCCAATGGCTTAGTGTGAGCTTTGAAGCATCGAAATTTTTCCCATACGAAATAACCTTCATTTGAGCACCTATTATCCCAAGTTCACGATAATCAAGCAAAACTCATTTTATCGAGAGTATTTTTTGGTACCCCAAAATGTAATTAACCAGGTGGAATATGTCCCCTTGGGAGTGCTCTTAACCCCAGAATAGACACCTGACTCTCTGATTTTGAGTAGTTTACATACTTATTCTTTCACGGATATCGATGTAAGGTATTTTCGTCGGATCTTGTTTTCGAACATTCTTAACCTATCCTCACAAGGTTTACTATATTTTTCACTAACAGTCTTAGAACATAATCATATCCATAATGAATCTTCTTAGAATAACAAAAAATTAATTATCCAATACTAATAAGTTCTTTTCTAATTATATGTTTTATTGCTCCCTCACATAATTTCATTATACGACTTGCAAGTTTAAATCCCATGTAATTATCATAATTTTGAGCCTCCCTTTTAATCTTAAATATTAGTACCAAAATATATCTTCTCCTATCAGTTTGCAACCACTAATCTCAAAAAATTTATTGAAAATATTTATCATACAATTAGCTCTCATTTCATTCAAATCTTTCCAAATCTCAATAAGTATTAAATCTTGATCTAAAGCTTTTCCTTTGAACATTTTTTTCCAAACTAAATACACTTTACTTTCTAGATCATTCTATATAAGACACCCTATTATTTACTTATTATGCATTTATGCTCATTCAAAAAACAAATAAATAAAAATCCCTTAACACTTTGATTTGATAATTTCTAATTATTATATCCAAAAGAATGAAGTAAATGAAGCACCAATGATAAATACTAAATGTTGATCAATCATGACATTTAAAAAATTATAGATTTTATCACAGAGAGCAAAATTAACAATCATAAAGAAAAAACAAATCTCCCGGTCAACAAGCCATTAAATTTGATTTGTCGTGCGCATGGCTAAGAAAATAAACCAAGAAACCATGACATGTTATAATCCTAACACTATGTCATGTAATTTTTAGGTAAAAATAGAAATAATGCAATGCAGGTAAAAATCTTTCAAATTAAATAACAAAAGGCTAAAATTTTTAAATTTTGGCAAAAAAATGCAAAACTAATCTAACAGAAATAAAATTAATTATAGAAACGCAAGCAACTATTTAAGTTTAACATAAAATCATAAAAAGTAATTTAATTAAGGTATAGTATTTCAATGGTCCAACTATAGCTCCATATGCACCTTTAATTCACAAGAAACAAATTAAGAACAATGATCATCATAAACATCCACCTTGTAAATAAACGAATCCTCTCATCCTTAGATGGTTTCCTAGACAATACCATTTAATGAAATGAATTCAAAATCGATATCAACAAAATGAAGTTCCCTGTAACTCTCTCATGCACATTACTTTGACTATAGATGTAAGCCTTCCTATCATAGTTTCAAACTCACAATAATGACGAAAAAAACCCCACCCATCCGATTCATAATAAAATTATCCACCACTATAAAAATTACCATCTTTTCAAACAATAATCAAGAATATCCTGCATATGTGAGAATAGATTTGTCGCTATCTCAACTACTTCATAGTCTTATATGAAAGGTTTCAACTTTCCAAAAATTAGATGATGAAATATGCCATGCGGTCTTCTGGAATTTATGAGACCTCCCTAGAATGTTGCACTTCCCAAAACATTAAAAATATGTCATCATTCCTGCAAAACCAGCTCAACTTAAAGTTTCTGTGCTACAACCAATCAGTAATTCAATAGTCACATCATGGCCCATGGGTTAAAAATGTATTCATATTAATACTATGTAGATATTTTGGAAATTTTCTTTCTTTCATTTACCTCTCCATTCCTTTTTATCTTTGTCCAGCCCGTTTGCATGCCTGCCAAAAACAAAAAAAAAACAAAAACAAAAAAACCCCAGCCAGCAACTGCTTTTGTTTCCAACATGCTTCAAAAACTTTAGCTCTCATGTCATTGCACATTGGACTAGTTAGTAGCCATAAAGTGATTTGAATTTATCAATCACTTGGAGGCTGTTTGGTCGCAATTTTTACCCAAAATTTAGTTGGGTTAAATCATTACACATAAACTTCTTTTGAGACACATACATCTCATTTTCCCACTACTTTAGGCCAAATTCCTGTTTTTTGCAGACCTGGAAAAGCAGAATTCAATTGAATGACACCACTTCCCAAAGTGTTTCTTTCTATCCTTCATTTAAATCCTAAATCTTGAAAAAAATTGCCAAAAAGCTTATTAATATTTAATCAAACTTACATTTGCTATACCAACCATTTCATGATTTAACATATCCATGATTTAATAAATCTGCATTTACAAAATTTAATAAATCATACTTGAATTAAATACTACTTCTAACCCAACAGTCCCTTAAACTCGCAATCCATAACGTACTCTCCAACATTAACAAAGCCAAAAATATTTCAGCGAAGACAGGAAGTAGCAATTACAGTCATATCAAAGAGAATATATATTCTCTAGTCCATCAAGAAATTGACAACCATAGCGCAATATGGGTTAAAGCAAATAGATAAACTTCGTTAAGCATAAAGCTAAAAAATATGAAATTAAAACCTAGACCAACAAGGTCTTCACAGCGATGCGATCATACAAAGATAACAAGCAACAGGAAACTAAATCAATAAGCAAGAGCTCCTCCACCCTCGGCAATCGCGAACCCTCAATTCTAACATGATCAATTGCTTGTACCAGATACCAGTTGTGCATCGGAAAGCGAAGGAAAAATTAAAGAGATTACCTTCGAAGCCAATTTAGGAACGAGTCCCAAATACCCATCTCTAGTGCCAAGACGATGACAGAGAGATCGGAAACCCGAGCTGAAAGCAAGCCAAGACGATGACAGAGAAATCAGAAACCACTGCGAGCAAGCTAACCCACGTAACGACACACACAGAGAGAGAGAGAGAGAGAGGAAGAGTGTGCATTATTTGAATAAATCAAAAATTACACGGAAATGTAATTATTTATATTATTTGATTTTTAATATCATGATTTTGAATTTTATATATTTTAATTTATTTGCGGTTCGAGTTAAAAAAAAAAAGACACAAGTAAAAATAACTTTTTTTCCTTAAGAATAGCAAGGGTTATTATATGAGTCTTCTCAGTCATTTTTATGTGTCTAATTATTCAAAAATCACCCTCACTAACGACAAACTAGCTACAGGGGGATTCAAACTCATGACGTGAGGGGACTTACGATTTTCAAAAAGCTTATTCTATCAACAAGTCACAGCTGACAACACGATTGAAAACTACTTTTATAATCTATATATATATATATATATACATACATACAAAACAAAATTGTGGTGAAAGGGGCGAGCGAATTGTGATTCGCTACCATTTTTAGTTATGTCATTGCATTTGTATGTGAATTTTTTTTTATTTTTAACACATCAATAATTTTAATTTTGAATTGAACCAACCAAACTGAATTATAATTCAGTTAACTGGTTCGATTTTCATGATAATTATTGCAATAAAAAGTTTTTATATTTTCATGCTAATTATTGCAATAGAAAGCAATCCTTTATGTTGCATTATTTTGGGTGGCAAATGAATCAGTGTTAATAGTGGCTCAAATTGATTAGAACTTGTTCATATTCATTTAATCAAATAATTGAACATATTTGAATAGTTTTATAAATTCTCGAATATGAATAAGCCTAAGCATCTAAGTACTCGATTCTTTTACGATCACAAACAATATTGTTTAAAGCTTGTGAACAAACTCATTAAGATGCTCGATTAAATCATAGCATTGATGTGTTTAAAACTTAAGATAAATTATAATTATGTTGAATCCAGAAATATCCGGGAAACACATTCAAGGAATAGACCGTTCTGCTATGAAGTGATGAGAGATGGCACAATAGGGGACAGTAAAACCGAGTGTCATTTATTCATGATGTGGACCCTCAATTTATAAGCATAGGTCTCAGCATTATAAAAGTACATATTAGTCCCCTCATTATCAATTTTTCAGGGGAAATTTTTGATAATTATAGAGTTAGTTGCATATAATAAGACCAAAGATTGATTCAATCGATGAGAGTTGTTGATCTTCCAGTAAGCATTGACTTGATTGATATCTAATCCGAAATAGAGCATCATGTCGATCGTGTTGGGAGATTGATCCCCACCCATCTCCTGGCAGATTTCACCGATCGTTCGAACAAGACGTCTCTTTTGTCAACATCCGGCTCAAGACAGTCGTCTATATCTATGATTGATCGTTTGTGTCATCCTCCTGAGTCGTTTATCTGTCTTTAGATTTGTGTTGGCATATCTTAATGTACATGTTTAGTTCATAATTCTCTTCCTCCTCAGAAGCTACATACTACGCGAGGACAGGATTTTTAACATGTATGAAATAATTAAATGGCATTATTGCGCGATAAAGGACTTTTCTGGATTTCCACGACCGGCCCAGACCAATATGAATAAAACTTGAGGTAATGAGGGTTTCAAGGTGATATATTATACTAGTAAAACCCTTAATGAGGTTCAAATTAATTACAGTACCACTGAAAAAAAAAATTATTAACTATAGTTTTTGTTTTTTATAAATTTGGATCTTATCTTATTAGAATCAAATGTATTGTGCATTTGATCACTCTGCTCTAAAGTGTTTAATGATGAAGAATGATGTAAAACAAAAATTAACTCGACGGATCCTTCTAATGCAAGAATTTGATTTTCAAGTTGTGGATAGAAATAGTACTGATAATAAAATAGGTGATCATCTGTCACGGTTTGAACAGGAAAATGATAAATTTTTAAATTATGAAGTTAATGAGAACTTTCCTGATGAAAAATTATATGGGATTAATGAATGACAAATTAAGTGGTATCCTGATATAGTGAACTACTTGGTTAGTAATATTTTACCTTACGGATTAGATAGCCATCAAATTAAAAAGTTCATTTATGATTTAAAATTTTACTTTTGGGATGACTCTTATTTATATAAACAATGCAAGAACTTAATTATTTAAAAATGTGTATCATTAGAAGAAATTAAAAAAATTATTCAAAAATGTCATAAATCAGATTTTGGAGGACATTTTATATTGGATAAAACTGCATTTAAGATTTTACAATTTGGATTTTATTTGCTTACATTATTTAGTGATATTAATAAATGCATAAAAATATGTGATTGATGTCAGCTAATAGACAATATTTCTAGAAGTAACGAAATGCCCCTTCATTTTACTCTTGAGGATGAAATATTTGATATTCGGAGACTATATTTCATGAGACCTTTTGTACCATCTTTTGGAAAAAAAAATATATTTTAATAGTTGTGGATTATGTTTCTGAATGGATTTAAGCAGTCTCTTTACCTCACTGTGATGTTAAAAGTGTAGCAAAATTTTTAAGAAAGAATATTTTAAAAGATTTGGAATACCACGAGTTATCATTACAGATGTGATAAGTCATTTCAGGAATATAATGATTGAAACATTAACTCAAAATTTTGGGGTTAAATATCGTATTTCCATAACTTATCATCCTGAGACTAGTGGTTTAACAGAAGTATCCAATCAATAAATTAAAAGAATCCTAAAATGACTGATTGGTCTGCCAAACTTGATAATATTTTATGAGTCTATAAGACTGCTTATAAAACACCTATAGGAATGACACCATTAAGGCTCATATATGGAAATCATATCACTTGTCAGTTGAGTTGGAACATAAAGCTTACTGTGCAATTAAAGAGTTTAATTATAATTTGAAAGATACTGGAGAGAAGTCATTACTGCAATTAAATGAGCTCGATGAATTGAGAAATGAAGCTTATAAGAATGTCAAACTTTATAAGAAGAAAATGAAATTTAAGCATGATCAAAATTTTCTGAAAAAGCATTTTGAGCTTGGGCAAGAAGTATTCAAGATTGAAATTATTTACAGGAAAACTTAAATTCAGACGGTCAGTACCATTTATTGTGGTGAGAGCATATCCATATGGAGTTATTGATATTGAAGATCAAAAAATTGGGAGAGTGATTAAGGTAAATGGACACAGATTAAAAGCTTACATGAGTGGAGAGGGTCCTGCATTTAAAGATATCTAATGTTGGGTCAAACCTAAGTAAAATATTTGTTATGTCGGGCTGATAACGTTAAACCAAGCGATTTGTGGAAGACAACCCATAATCACCGGTGTGATTTTGATTTGAATGGTTGTTGTGATGAGTTTTATATAATAATTGTGTCTTATATGATTTTGTTGGCATAAAACATTATTATATTAAAGGACTTGAAGAGTGGGAGAAAGAAATTTGAGAATTGAGAATATTGGTTTGACGCTATAGCGCCACAGTTCGAATAACTCCTTAAAATAAAAAAAAAATCGGTCTTCTTTCTTCTTCATCTATATAAAACTACCTAGGATGGGATTTGAAGTATCTCTACGACATTCCTAAGTATTCTAAAGTGATTTGAGAGTGAAAATTTTATTTGAGAGATCATGGAGAGTAATGACAATGGAAGATTAGAAGAAAAGAAGTTGGTGGATAAGGATGCTCAGACCTACTTCAATGGATATCTTGCATTAAGTATGGAACACCTCATGTATAAACTTAAGAAGATTGAATGTGCAATTTTTCTTCTGCATACAAAGTTTGAAAAGTTGTTCCACCAATACGAGCATATGGATTGGCAGTTGAAACTGCAATTCAATAGTTTGATTTGTTTTCAAGATAGTCAAGTGACTAGATATGACACCAACAAGTGGATCAATGATAAATTTTCTAAGGATTCTCGTGCTCCTTTCTATATTTCCTACAATCAAAATTGTTTGCCGAGTGGAATGGAGAATATCACTACTGATCAAGAGTGGTCCTAAAGGATGTTTTTATATAGATATTTCTATTTTAGTGTTATGTTATTCCATGTAGTGTGCTTATTATATTTGTATTAAGACTTAGTGTTGTTTTTGTTGTTTTTGTTGTATGAACATCTGATGATGTCTATAAGGTTGTGATGTATTTATTGAACTTATATTTAATATAAGAAAACTAGATCTGTTGTTGTAAGAAATTGGCCTTATGTATTCATGTTGGAATTTGTGAATTTGAAATTTTAGAATGGCGACGAACTCAACAACTATAAAATTGGCCATTAAAACAAGAAGAATAGCCTTTTTACATCCTAGATTTTCTGTTTCCTTTTCAAATATTTTTTTTTTATTTGGATGGGTATGAACGGCGTAATAGCGCCACTTTTCAGTGCTATAGCGCTATTCATTAGGCTATGCATGGCACTATAGTGCCACTACCCGATGTTATAGCATTGAACTAACCTGTGAGTCGTTTTAAGAATCTAGACCCACGATTTTCGCCATTTTCACCCTTAGTTTGTTTCCTTCCTCCATTTTTTGCATTTTGCTCCCCTAGGGTTTCATTTTGTGCTTGATTGGCTTGGAGTTAGGCTTTTAAACTTTGGATTTCTTTATCTTTTGGTAAGATCTTCACTTTGGCTTTCAAAAATTATGATTTGGCAATGGATTTAATCCACAATTTAGATTAGGCATAAAATTTTAAAAGTTGATGAAAATAATGTGAAATCCTTAGTTGAATGATTATATATGTTTAGATTGTGGTTTTAGGAATGAAGAGAGTTAAGGAAAAAACAACTTTTGATTCTGATAAGTTTGCCGGTGCAAAGGCACGGGATAGGTATGCTGATTTGCAATCAAAAAAATTGATTACATAACAAAATTTTTATGTCCTGTAGGAACAATTGAGTACTTGATTGCGGAGCGATTGTCGGAAAACTTTTTTTATTTCACTGTTGTATCTATAACTTCAGTTGTCCGAGAGTTCTATGCTAACATGCCAGACGAATCGAATGATTTGGTTTATGTATGAGGGCAATACATAGATATCAATTCTGTTTGTATTAACCACTTATACAAGCTGCATAGTGTTCCTACCTGTTTTTTTTTTTAGTTTCATCCTACTGATGATGAATTGGATGAGATTATGAGATTTTTATTGATGGAAATGGAGTTTGGAAGATTAAAAATGGGTGAATGGTGAACTTTTCTTTCTTAAGACTTAATGTTTTTTTCTCGAGCATGACACTATTTCATATCCAGTATATTACTGCCTACCAACCATTTCAGTGAGCCCGTGAGAGAGCCACTTTAAAATATTGTATTCAAATGAAAAAACCTATTGACATTGGCCCCCTTAGTCATACAAACATGCTTGTTTACTCGAGAGGAGGAACTATAGGAGGTTTGAGCTACCCTGCTCTTATTACTACTTTTTGTGTTGAATCTGATGTGAAGTATGAGACTAGGGAAGAAACTTTGTCATCATATAAACCCATTGGAAAAACAAATTTGGAAAAATATGAGAGACATTTTGGGACTAGACCTAAGACTTGAGTTAACATACCTTCTACTTCAACTTCTACTTATGCTCCTGCTCCTACTCCTAAACCATATGCTTCTGATACTATTTCTCTGAATTCTCTTATGAAACAAATGATGATTCAGCAAGGAGATATCATAACCTTATAGAATCAAGTAAAAGTCATTGAATCTTGTTGGCATCATTTTTTTGATGTTATGTGTATCTGGGGCGTCGATATTATCTAAGGAGGGCATCCATGTCGTTAACACTTTGAATGCTGGTAAAAAATGCGCAAATTATCGTTTTTACCCAAATTACTGAAAAAGTGGTCCGAACGACCTCGAATGACGAAACAGACTGTGCGATTGCGTCCGGAATGTCGATTTTACTTACGGGAGACTATTTCGCTGCGAAGACATGTTCGGGCTAAAAATACACAAATTATTATTTTTGATGGTTTGCTGAAAAAGTGATCCAAACAATCCCGAACGACGAAACGGATAACGCGAGTGAGTCCGGAACGTCGATTCTACTTGAAAAAGGCGCTCGTTGCACCACAATAACGTGGGCGAGGTAAAAATGCGCAATTTATCATTTTGACCCAAATTACTAAAAAAAGTGATCCGAACGACCCCGAACGACGAAACGGACCACACCAGTGCGTCCAGAACGTCGATTTTATCTAAGGGAGAAGTTCAGTTCGCTACGATGACGTGTTCGACAAAAAGGATGTGGAGAGATAATAATAATAATATTATTATTATTATAATAAAATATATATTATCCTTAAAAAGCCTACGCACCCT
>NEWO01000459.1:74146-132770 GCA_003013225.1 Phalaenopsis aphrodite | reverse complement strand
TATATATTATGTCAAAATTATTATTTTTAAATACTATGCATACCTCATTGATTCCTCTCTCCTATTCTCCTCATTGCATGATTCATTGTGGGATATATTGGAGCACGGACTGAACGTCGACGGCTTGGAGCAAGTGAAGAGAACGTGCATGCAACCTTCGCGGTGGTGAGATCCCGTAAACTCCTAGCTAGCCCTAGGTTTAGTGGTGTCTAGGCATGTGAGTTTGATCGCCCACACAGGGTGCGTGCGCCGGCACGGGTCGGCGTGACGACGTGCCTGCGTGATGGATCGTCAATTTCCTAGAGCTAGCCTTTAGGTTAGGACTTCCTATGCGTAACCAAACGCCCTCCGTAGAGCCGAGTATCTCCCATTTGTTGTGAGCCTTAGCACAAGTTCCGATGGGTCGGAGTCCCTCACCCCCTTGCTTTAGGTTTCCCCAGCTTTACTTGGAGAAGCTAGGGGGTCGGACTTGGCAAACCGAGAGAAGCTTCGTAGCTGGCTCGCTTTACAAAATATGGAGGAGTTCGCGAAATGGTAAAAGCATTGTAGCTAGCACATTTCGCGATGCCGTTGAGAGTTTACCTTTCGGAGATCCGGGGAGAAAACTCCCCACGTTCCCTCACCAAAACAAGAGGCGGCGGTGTCGCATATCCAAGGGTCTAGACCTTAAGTTTCCTAGGTGAGGTCGTTAGTACGAGCGTGGCTTACTATCATATGTGGTCATTTGCACCTCATTGTTTGCATATATGTGTCTTGCATTATTACATATTGTGTGTCATATATCACACTTGCACTTACAACTTGCACCTTGCACTTACACTTGCATTTGCACCTGCACCGACACCACTTGTGCCTCGATCGGTTATCCCGAACTGGTCACATCACTTGTGCTTTAGCCGCCTACCCCGGTCCGGTTGGCACAATACTTTGGTTTGACCGGATGCTCCATCCCGATCGACCTACCACTTGCCCCTTTGCATGGTGTGTATGTGTATGTACATGTTTGTTTGCATGATCGATATCATCTACTTGAGTTGTATTCCTTCGGGTCACTGCCTTACTGGCATACCTCTTTTCGGGCCCCTGCCGCTACGGCATGCCTACCTCTGGGTCACTGTCTTACCGGTATACCCTCTTTTCAGGCCCCTGCCACTACGATATACCTACCTTTGGGTCACTGCCTTATCGGTATACCCTCTTTTTGGGCCACTGTCGCTACTGCATGCCCACCTTCGGGTCTCTGCCTTATCGGCATACCCTCTTTTCGGGCCCCTGCCACTACGGCATGCCCATTCCTATGAGTCACTACCTTCATGGCATACTCTTTGTCACTAATTATATGTTCTGATTTTCTTGCATTAGCATTTTCATTTGCATATTTGCATGGATAACGAGCCAGGTTCGTTAGGAGAGTGACCCTGTGTTGGTCGCGATGTTTTAACGAGCATTGCTTGCTGGGTTGATCCCATTGAGCAATGCGAGTTAAGTCATCAGAACTGACATGAGTATAACTGTGTTAAGAATCCAATGAATCTAACTAGTGTCATTCCCTTTTGTGACACTCTTTAGATTTTTTTGGATCCTTAGAATGGGGCCAGTAAAGTGACCCCGTCAAAGTCATACCATACCTAGACTTACCCCGCATTTAGATACTAGGTTGATGCATTGTTTGTTAGATGGTGTACTAGGCTAGAATTTACGGTGTCAGATAGTCTTTTTTGATGTCTGACTATTGTTCTCTTTGGATCGGTTACCCTAGCCAGATATCTTTCTTTTGCATTATGTTTATGACTGCATGTTGCATATGTATGGTAGTGTGTTAGGGCGTTCTTCTGCAGAGAGCCATGTTTATTTTCATACACACACATAGATACCGTTATGGGGGAGCAAGTAATGATTTTTGACCCTTTTGCTTGCAGGTGTTATTAGCTTCCCCCACTTTTAAGGCATGGCTCATGATACGTTATGTGCATGTGAGTTTTCCCGTTGACACTTGTTTTCATGCAGTACTGAGTTTTTTTCTTTTCTCTACGTATTTTTTTAGAGTCTAGGAGAGTCCTGTAGCAGAAATAAGATACGGGCACGGGTTCCGAGTCGTTAGCACGGGAACTACGTGGAGGGGACCAGGAGCAGATGCTCGTGCCCCGTATCTTAATTCTATATTTTATATTGATGTATAAAATTAGGATCGGTCATGTATATGCGGAGTCCGACTGCCATTTTTCTTTTCTGGGATATGTTGTCAACCCAGCGGCACCGGCCTGTTTATTATTTTAACTTGGCTTGTTTTATCTTTTGCATCATGTTGTATGTCTGCACTTGCATGTGTTTTCTTTGTTTCTTTTTGTGTTTTATCTGGGATTTTATGATACTACATAGGCTCATTAAGAACCTTAAAATTGTAATTTTCTACAAAATCCTAAATAAAATATTCAAGATAATTAAAATTTAGGATTAAAATATTCGGGATTTAAAAATTGCAACATTTACTTTCTTCCATATATTAATAGGGCCTCCACAATACTTAGGATCATTCTAGATAACTGCATTCATATTTGCATGTCCCGAGGAGGAGTCCCCGTATTTTTCCAACCTGACTAGCCCAGCATACCTTCATATAAGTGGTTGTCTAGTGCGCCTATGGTGTTAGAAGGCTCCCCGACCCAGACGGGGTGTAAGTCCTTTTGTTTGGAGCGTTTCTAGCTTTGTAGCTGAACCTCCACTTTCTCTTTTTTTCCCGAGGCATCCTTGCTATTTCAGTAGGTATAAGTCCCATCTCTTGGAGCTCCAGCTTGTAGTCATAGGATAAAGTTTTCTTTCCTTTGACCTTAGGGCTACCGAGATTCTCGTGGATGATGCAATTCACGGATTGCTGACCGGGGATTTCAGGACGTGTTGGGTCTACTACCTTCACGACCAGGTAGACTTAGGGTCCTAGTAGCTGTGTATGACGGGTCCGTGGTACCCCGACCCANGTGGTACCCCGACCCAGTTACCTCTACCTTTTAGGATCACTCTACCTTCCTTTTTGTTGAGCCCCTTTGAGCCCTGTCACTCCTTGACCTCGTTGATATCACCTTGACGGCCCGATGCTGATGAGCTGCCGCCCATTTGGGATACGACGATTTGTCCTCTGCCCTTTGGCCCGGATGTGCTTTGACATATTGCCAGATCCCCGTTAAGATGATTTAGGTTATTTCGTGGGCCTCATGTACTGATAAGCCGCTATCCATTCCAGTATGTGAGAAACTTATTCTCTGCCCGATTGTTTAGCGTGAGCTTTGAAGCATTGGGACTGTTTCCACATGGAATAAACTTCGTTTGGTTGCCTATACCGCAGGTTTATGATAATATGAAGCGAAACTCCTTTTATCGAGAGTATTCTTGGGTATCCCCCAAGATGTAATTAACCAGTAGGAACACGTTCCTCTGGGAGTGCTCTTGACCCCAGAACAGGTACATACACCTGACTCTCTGGTTATGGGTAGTCTATGTAGATACTTCTTTCGCGGATACTGGTTTAAGGTGCCTCCGCCTGATCTTGTTTGGGCGGACATTCTTAACCTATCTTTGCGAGGTTTATCGCACGTAGACTCTCCACGTTTTACCTTTTCTCTTGTTTGTCACTTTATCGTATGTCCCTTCTTATTCGATTCCTCTCTTCTTTGAATCATTTATATGCTTCAGGAGGGAGATTTATTCGAATGGGGGAAGTATATGATGACCGACAAGCTGACGACTTCTTTAAAAATAAAAAAAGAGAAAAATGAACGAAAATAAATCTCACAGTGTACCATAGTGATGATATTATGTTGAGGAAAGTTGAATATGATTTTGTCTATAATGAGGCTATGATGAGATAAATGGGGGAGTGATCAATCTGTGGAATTTCCTACTCGTCCCATTTTCACACCATATCGAACTTCTGAGACAGATGAGGATATAGATTTGGGAGATGGATATGATGATGATGATGATGGTGATGGTGATAATGATGCTGGTGATGATGAAGATGTTGATGTGTAATGAGTTGTTTTCTTTCTTTCCCTTGATGTGTTTGAATATTTAAACTTAATTGTGTCAGTAATTAGTTGTATTTTTGTTGGAGTGTGCTTGTATTTAGTTTCTTTACTTAATTGTTTATGTTAAACTATTAGTTCTACTTTTTATCTTTTGCTCCAATTTAAATGCTAGAGTAGTATTTATGTTATGTATTTATTATTATGCATGTTAATCTTATGTTTATCACACTCAGTACTTGTCTTTTCTACTTGTAACTGTACTAATTTTTCTGTTTTAAATTTTAAAAACTCTTCTCTTTCCTTCACGAACTTTCCTGCTTAAAATTACATTAAAAATTTTAAAAATTTACGTTTGGGGGAAGGGAGAAAATTCTTGTTAAACTAAACTTTATTTTGTCCTCAAGAAATTATATTTTTCAAAATTATTTTTAACATAACCTGTGGTATGTAGAGTTAACTTTAGAAAACTATATTTTTTTAATTTAATGAAAGTTGTATAAAATCTAAGTAAAAGTTTTTAATAATGAAGGTTAATTCTAGAATTAAGGTATTTAGTATGAAGGGTTTGAAGTTATGTTTTTGCTATTAAAGTAAAGAAAATTGTATTTTTGGAAATATTAAGGATCTTAGATTTGTACTTGAAAAGAAAGAATTAAGACTTTATGAAAAATCTTCAAAGCTAATACACATTTGTTAAAGTGAATAAATGTGAGATGTTTTTAACTTTAAGAGGAGGATAGTGATGTTCAAAATCATTAAAAGCTATACAGATATAGTAATCCTCACATGACATATAAAAAAAAGAAAAAAAGAAAGGATTGAAAATGTTCCTAAATAAAAATTAAGAAAGAAAAGCAAAAAGAGAAAATATGTGTGAAGAAGTTTAAGGAGATGTCTAATAAAAAATTGATTTTACTTGAATCAGCTTAAGGAAAGAAACTTAGTTACATTTCTAACTTAGACTTAGAAGTATTAGCACCTTTACTAATAAAGTTCTCATGAAATTCTTTTTCTGGTAATTCTTTCAAGTATCTTAAGTATGATAAATTGTAGTTATTTTTGAAATAAATAGAAAATCAGAACTTTTAAACTTGACCGTTAAATATTCTTTTATTTTAGTTTATAACCTGAGTTGTTAAAATTTTTTCTGAAAGTTTCGCTATAGCATTTATAAAGCAGAAATTATAGAAATCTTTAAGTTAAATTTACAACCATATGTTATAAATTTTATATACTATAAGGAGTTACTCGAAGACAAGTAACGTTTAAATTTGGGATAATTTATCCACTTAAAAATAACATGTTTTTAGTGCATGTTTAATAAGTTTTTTATATACATTTTTTATGATATTGCACATTAAAGGAAGGTATTTTGCATGTTTTTTGTTTCCGGTACATGAAATGGACATTTAGAAAAAAATGAGGAAAAAATAGAGCAAAAATGATAATTTTTTTGTGGCATCATAACGCCACCCATTGGCGTCATAGCGCCACTGATGGGCCAGAAGGGCGCTATAGCACCCCAGATTGATGCTATAGCACCAATAACTACCTTTCTAGAAGGTACATCAAATTTGACCAAATTTTGGAGGGGTGTTTGAAGCAAATCCTTGATTATTTTCTTTTTTCTATTTAATGATAAGGATTTGACCAAATTTAGAGATCTTTTGGAGCCTCAAAGCTTCAATTGGGCGGCAATAGTGAATTAGGTTTTCATATTTTGTGTTCAAATGTGAGTGTGAGTGTGTTTTAGTGCGAAGAAGTTTGGTGATTGATTAGAAAAAACTCCAGAAGTTTGCTTGCAGAGAAAACATAAGGTACTTTGTATTTGTGTTTGAGTTTTTGTTGTAAGACTTGAATTTCAATGCAAATATTTTGTTTTGTTTAATCTCTGTGAATTCTAAGTAGTTCACTTTGTCTCTCCTTGTATATGGGAATTAATCTTGTCCGTGAATTCTAAGTAGTTCCCTTTATTTCTCCTTGCATATGAGAATTAATCTTGTGGGATGAGAATGATTTATAGATTTCTTTTTACTCTTAAAAATTGTGATGGTAATTTCACTGAATCTTCATTTAATTTACAAACTGACCACTTGTGAGGTTAGAATCGGTTGAGAAACTTAATTAGTTTAGAGGGTTATAATTTCACCAAACTAGATGATACCACACTTCATTCTAGGCAGAGCCATTACGATCACCTAAGGGAGAGTGCAAATAAGTAGGGAGACAAGTTTTGATATGTGTAGAATTAGTTAGTTCTAGAGTGAAAGACTAAATTCTTATCAATTTGGCTTAAGGTTTAGTGCCCTGACGCTGGGATTCGGCCATCATGCTGGCATAGGCTTAGAGGGATCTAGAGATGAGAGGCTAGATAGTTCTGAAGTGGAATCGAGATGTTAAGGCATCAGTCTTAAGTTAGTCAATGTTTTTTGTTAGCACTGTGAGGGGTAAATAATAAGGTATGCTTCTATTTGTCACAATACCCCAATTTTGTCTTAAATCATTTGAATCCTAAATAGATTAAAATATATTTGCAAGGTAAAATATTTTCCATAATATACAACTAGTTGTTATAATTTGATAAGCCATTACATTTGGTTGTTACTTTCTTTACTAGCTCTTTAGTATTCATTTGTATTAAACATATCATTTAGACCTCTTATTTGTTTAATTTGCAATTTAAATAGAAATTCAGTAAGTTGATTTTAAGAGTTACAACATTCATCGTGGAATCAATACTGAGATTTTTTTAAAAAAATCCTATATTACTTGAAACGATACGTATACTTGCGTAGTACCCCTATTGTGAAAATCTATTATAAATCATTATATTTGTTCACGCTAGCCGCTAGATATAATTTGAGATATATTTTCTGACAAAATTAAGGAGATTAAAAATACAAGTAATTGCGGGTCGGGTCATCAATATATAAAAAAGGTTAAAAAATCAAACAGATGTCATAATTTTTTAGTTTATGTAATCGAGCTCCGCTAACAAAAAATGTGTATATTCCTTTGGATAGGTGTATTGTTTGTGGTGTGGTGGTCGATTATTTAAACTATTAAATATGTAAGATTTTTTTTGTCTCATTTTCAAAATTAAAATTTGGTAGATTATTTAAACTATTAAATATGTAAGATTTTTTTGGTCTCATTTTCAAAATTAAAATTTTATTCTCAAAAATCAAAATTATATGTATGTTAAATTGAATATTATTTTCAAGATAGAAATTAAATTAAAGCGATAGACATGCTTTTCCTGCATTCCTGGGATATGTTGTAGACAAGCGGCATTTGTCCTTTATGGATTTATTTTGAGTGCTTTTCTTTTGTGTGTTTTGCATGTTTGTACTGCCTTATATTGTTTATTTTTGTGGACCTGGTATCTCACAGAAAATATAATCTAGGCTCATTAAGACCCTAAAATTATAATTCTTTCTATTTAAAAATTATAATAAAATATTAAATTAATAAAAAATTAGGGTTAAAAGATTAAGGCTTTTCAAAACCTGTCTCACTTTTTGCATGGCCTTCGGGCAGATTTTAAATTGGGTTGCATGCATGAACATTTACACAATCATGCTTAATAGGGCCTCCACACTTACGATTGTAGTAGATAACTACATCATGTTGTATGTCTCGAGAAGAAGCTCCCGTGCTTCTCCAACTCGACTGACCCAGCATAGCTTTTTACGTAGAAGGTTGTCTAGTGAGCATAGGGTGTTAGAAGGATCCCTAACCCAAAGGGGTGTAAGTCCTTTTGTATGGAGTGCCCATAGTTTCGTAGTTAGACCTCTTCTTCCTCTTTTTTTCCTGAGGCATCTTACCATTTTGGCGGGGACTTTTCAGAGCTCCAACCGAAAGTCATATGACAGAATCTCGTTCATTTGACCTTAGGGCTGCCGAGGTTCATTGTGGACGATGCAATTGATGGATTGTTGATAGAGGATGCCAGGAAGTGTTGGGCCAACTACCTTCACGACCAGATAAACTTAGGGTTCTAGTGGCTTGGGATGATGAGTTCTTGGTACCCCGACCTAGTTTCCTCTACCTTTTAGGACTACTCCCTTTCTTTGACTACCCTTGTTTAGCCCTTTTGCTCCTTTAACATCATTGATATCATTTTGAAACTTGACGCCAATGAATTACCGCCCGTTCGTGATATGACTATCTGTCTTATGTCCTTACAGTCCGAATGTGCTTCGATGCATAGGGATACCCCATCAAAATGATTATGGTTTTTTCATAGACTCTGTATGCCGAGAAGGTGTTATCCGTTCAGGACGTGAGAGATTTACTCTCTGCCGATAGCTTAGCGCGAGCTTTGAAACATCGGGACCGTTGTCGGTCGCCATGCGGCTGGGTTCGATTTAATTTAGCGTAATATAGTGTTTAGAAACTAGGTATTTTAATTTAAATAAAATGGGATATCCCATTGATTCCTACAGTTTGGATAATTGAGCTAACCACGAGTAAAGAACCACCCTAAAGGGTAATACAATACTAGATAATAAGCTCAATTAAATAAACTATAGAAATAAATGACTTCCATTTGATCTGCAAGTTTGCATGATGACCGACAGATTCCCCTATTTGATATGGGAGTCAAATAGGGTTTATTTTAAGTCTGGGTTCTTTTAAGTTCCCTATAAGGACAAGCCCTTATATTTAATTACACATTAAGCGAACGGATCACTTAAGAAAAATCTCGATAAAAATCAGTAATCTTTTGTTTTCATGAGTTCAAAAGGAAGAGTTTTCAATGAATATGATTGTGGAGTTTTCAATAGGGATTAGTTCAAAAGCGAAAGATTTTATTTTACAAAGTAAAGGAAGAAAAGTATGGGGGATTAAAGATCTAGGGTAGGTTCTTGGTAATCCACCAAACTATTCTAATGTTTGGCTCAATTTAGGATGATATTAATTTAAGTTAACTCTTGCTAATTTTATTAAGTAGGGCTTAGATTTATGGAATGATGGTCTACACAAAAAGCCTAGAAAGATAACAGGTTTTACGTCGAGTGACAACCTCAAAATCCTAAAATAAGTTTGGACATGTTGCATATCGGGACTATGCAGGAGCCTAACAAAAAAGAGAGGTTTATGTCATAAAAGACAGCCTCAGAATCCTAAGGATTTTTATTTAAACTAAAGAGAGAACTTGAACGAGCTGCCCACGAGGTCTACCTCAAGCTCCTTGTTGAAGTGTCTTCAAGTCTTCAGGTACTCCGATCTTATTATTAAAAGTTTTATTTGTATTGATAATTTTACAGTGAATTAATTAAAGGGTAATGGAGGTATAGTTCAAACCTAGGCCAAGGCTAAGTTCACTTAAGCTAAGTAATACCCTAGTGTTATGATTTCTAGATTTTCCCTAATCTAAACAACTTTTATTTCTTCATTATTTCTCCTTAACACATGCATTTTATGTTTGATAAAAGTAGTAAAAGAACATACATTGAGATACATAAAGCAATAAATAGAGTAAATAAGGAAACAATGTTTTATTAAATTTTTATTAAATTTTAATTATTTAATTAGTGGTAACCTAGTCAAGATGTCAATGGCTCCGTCGTCCTAGGTCGCCAGATGCTCTAGCTTACTTAGTCTGAAAGGTGGTTGCCCAACAGGACCGAAAGATTCTTGTCAACATCCACAGAATGCATCTCCAAGGAATCTTCATGAACTAGAACAAAAAGGGGGTTTAAGTTGTGTTATATGATCTTTGTGATTAAGATTTGGTTAATTCTTAAATTACTTCATCAATTTTAGGGTTGAAATATTTTAGGTTGTTTACATCTTGTTGTCAGATTTTAAGTGTTTTATTTTAGTTTAAGCTTAACTAACTTAAGGTTTAGGTTAACTAATCCTATTGGTTTAGGGTTAACTAACGTAAGGTTTAGGTTAACTAATCCTTATTGGTTTAGGGCTAACTAACCTAGGGTTTAGGTTAGCTAATTCTATTGGTTTATGGCTAACTAACCTAGGGTTTAGGTTAGCTAATCCTATTGGTTTAGGTTTAACTAACCTAAGGTTTGGGCTTAGCTAATCCTATTGGTTTAGGGTTAACTAACCTAAGGTTTAGGGTTAACTAACCTAAGGTTTAGGTTAACTGATCCTATTGGATTAGGGTTAACTAACTTAAGGTTTAGGTTAACTAATCCTATTGGTTTAAAGTTAACTAACCTAAGGTTTATGTTAATTAATCCAATTGGTTTAAGGTTAACTAAAGTAGGGTATAAGCTTAGCTAATCTTATGAATTAGGGTTAACAAATCCTATTAATTTAAGGTTAACTAACCTAAGGTTTAGGTTAACTAATCTTATTGGTTTAGGGTTAACTAACATAAGATTTAGGTTAACTAATCCTAGTGTTTAGACTGGCTAATTTTAGTGTTTAGGATCACTAATCCTAATGGTCTAGGTTAAGGATAACCTAAGATTAAGGTTTAGTTTAGGATAAACCTAATATGTAGGTTAAATTAAACTAAAGTTCATATTGGCTAATCCTAAAATCCAAGAAGTTTAGTCTGAATTAAATAATAGGATAACTTAAATCTCAAGTTTAAAATGGTCCAACTAATCAAATCAGACTCAGTTAAAGGTTAATTTTTCCCAGGATAGACTCGGTCTAAAGATTGGCTGGCCTAAAGCCCTAAATGACTGAAATTGGACTTAATGGGTGATTGACTCAATCCTTAAGTTAGTTGACCAGGTATGTAATCAGGTTGAACAAGACCTAAAGAGAATTGGTTAGATTGAACTTAGGTTGAGCTTGGGTTAGGTAAACTTAGCCTAAATTAAATCTGAACCCTAATTAACGTGTTTTAATTATAAAAATTATTTTAAACATGATTTTAAAAATTTTAAACCTCTGTTAATGGTCAAGCGTTCAATCAAAGAGAGTTTTATAATTTTTAATTTACATAAATGTGTCGTTTCGTTCAAAATCAAAATACAAATATAGAGAAACTAAAATGTCTTGGAAAAATTAGAGAAGCTTTGCCAAAGACCATTTAACATTTCTGTCAAATTTTATATTTTTCTCATTTATATTTTAATTTTTATGATTTAAATACTCCAGAACTTTAAAAATTAATTTAAAAATATTTACTTAATGAAAAATTATGATTTTCGTTTTGAAATATTCTCCACATTTTTCTGAGTTCATACATCTTTTGGTTTATTTTTTTGAGTTTTCTATAAAAAGTTATGTAATTTTGAAGTTCAATTATAATTTTTGAAATAAAATAATTTTAAAAAATAAATTTACCCATTTCTTACTCCTTCACGCGACACCCATGAAGCGGAACCCTCGATGCACGAACAGAGGAGAACTGACAGCCGAAACTTCCCAGATTCCGTTTTTCGCCGATTCTCAATCAAATTTCAAGTTCTTTGGCTCGTTTTGTTCAGCTCGAAGAGTAAATCACATCCATACGGATACTTGGGTGTTTTGTGATATATTTTTCGATCTGGAAGAGAGATAATTTCAGGATTATCATTTCAATTTAAGAGATATACCGGAGCCTAAGAGGTTTGTCCTCAATTAGGATTGAATAAGTAGCCCTCTTTGAGCGTATCCAAGTCCTTGCGGTGTTGATTTGACATTATTTTTACGTCGGATTGAAGATTTGCCGGAATTTAGCTCGGTTTCGGCTTTTCCGGCGACATCGGCGTTTTCCGGCAAGAGAGGAGAAGGGGATTTGCTGGTGTGTGTAGTGAAGAAGAAATGGAGTGGGGGAGGTGCTGCTGTCTTAGGAGAGAAGGGGTTCACCATTTTTTCTGAGTTGAGGTGTGTTGGCTGTTTATATAGGAAGAGATAGGGAGAGAGAGAGAAAGAGAGAGAGAGAAGGGGGGTGAGGCGTCCGTGACCCATGCGTAAGTTTTTTATTTTATATATATATATATATATATATATATATATATATATATATATATATATATATATATATATATATATATATATATATATATATATATATATTTATATTATTGTTGCATGCGTGAGGGTTTATTTTAATTTTTTTTATTTTTTATATAATAATAATATTATTATTATTATCATTTAAATCTCTCTGAGCATTTTTCGTCGAACACGTCATCGCGGTGAAATGAACATTCTCCCTAAGTGAAATCAATGTTCCAGGCACACTTGCACAGTTCATTTCGCCATCCGGGATCATTCCAACCACTTTTTGTGTGATCGAGTCAAAAAATGCGTGAAATTTAATTTTCGTCAAATTTTTGGTTCGCGATTGACCGTTTTGGAAATTGATCATGGACAATTTAAATTGATTTGGATTCATTTGAAATTGGATCTAGACATGTTGAATTTGAAATTGAGGTACTAATTAGTCATGAAGTTGAATTTGACAATTTTTGTTAAAAATGAGTGAATTTGGTCAAATTCGACCCAATGGATGGTCAAGAATTGATTTTAGGGGTGTTTGAGATGATTTTGGAGAATTTTGGAATTTTTTTGTCCATGAGTGTCATTTTGGTAATTTTGGCCTACTTTGGTCAAAGTGGTCAAAATGTTAATTTAAAGGCGAAAAGTGAACCCCTTTTATCAGGAGTATTTTTGGGTATCCCCCAAGATGTAATTAACTAGTAAGGATACACCCTTCTAAGAGACTTTTGACTCCAAACAAAAATTTTCTTTTTGATTCTCTAGTTACAGGTGACTTATATAGAGATTCTTTTCTTAGATGTCATGTTTCGAGGTATTTTAATCCGAGACTTCGAGGGCCTCTCGTGAAATGTTATGTAAATGCTAGGGTGAGGTGAAGAGAGATGTAAGAGCTCCACAGTGTTGGAGAGTTTGTGAGTAGCACAATGAAATTAGGGAGAGGCTCAAATAACGCTCTAAGGTTGAGCTACAAGGTGGCATGAAGTGCGGCGTGTCTTGTGGTTTGGATGTGCAACGGAGGTGCATGTCACATGCAAGGCTTGCATAAGGAGAAGGAGTCAAAGCATGGAGGAAGAAATACTATGTCTGAGGTCCGGATACAAAATTACATTCAAATGCAAAGTTATGTCCGGTCGTCAATTAAGGCTCTGTTTGGCGCAGCTGCAGCTTTTCAGCTTCTCAACTGCAGCTGCGCTGTCCTAGGAAACTGCTGCAAGGAAGCTGCTACGGGGAAGTTGGCTGACTGTTTGGGGCAGCTGTGTGAAAACAACTGTGAGACAACAGTGTGAAAACAACTGTGGGGCAGCAGTGTGAAAATAACTGTGGGGCAGTTGTTACTGGAAAAATGATCATTCTGCCCTTGTTTTGTAATGTTGTGCTTATCTGAACTGTGATAGCCATAAATTTAATAGTTTAAAGTCAAATTTTCACGTAAAAACAGTACAAAATTAAATACACACGCCTCACTTCACAGTGAGTATCAAGAGTGCAAAAAAAAAAAAGTCTAAAACTATTAAAATAACTATTAATAATATAATTATAGACCAATTTAAATAACTCGAGTCTAAAAAAAGATTGTTATCTCAGAGTTTATTTTCAGATGAATACAATTATTTGGAGCATTTTTATACATGCCACACAATTCCAATGTATTTACATATATAGCATGTAAGCATTAATTCATATGTACATGCATACCATTCAAATTTTCAACATCATATCAAAACTGCCATGAAGGATTTCTTTATCAAGCCACAATCCAAAGAAAATTACATGGAAATCATAATGGAAAAAATATTGGGTGAATAAATCTTTACAAAAATGTAAAATGGTTATTACAAATTTTTAGCTTTTCCAAGGAGGCGATACTTAACTTTGGTTACAACGATGGGTCATCTATAACAACTTAACAGAGAATAAGGAAAGAAACAGTCTTGCTTGCAGCTTTTCTTGCAAATTTTAGCTCATGCCTTCATGTAAAAGAACCCATAACATCATTATTACAAATTTTCACCTTTTCTTGCTTGTAGTTCAAAGCAACCTTCTACCCGATGTTTTGTATCTTCATTTTCTTGAGCTTAGGAGGCAAACAGGGCAACTCCTGTGGATTTGGCAGGTTATCGAGGAAGAGTTCAGTTAAGCTAGGAAAGAATCAGTCATTTGCTACTGCACCTGCTCCATCAAACCAATCCTCCAATACTTGTAATCCCTTAATATTTAGCACCTCCAATGATGGAAACACATAAACCTTTGCATGCCAATGGAATTTACAATCATGCTGCTATGCTTTTGGCATGTTACAAAGGTACTTCAATGTAAGCAGGCAAAAACTAATATAGATTGAAACTTATATAAAGGAGAAATGGAAAGAACAAGCCATCTAATAAAAATTTGTGCCTTTCGGATTTGCACCAACAACTGTATTGAAACTTTCAAGCTTTCACCAACGATCCCATGCAAACTTTCAAGTTTTCGCAAACAAATACACCAAAACTTTCGAATTTTCACAAACAATTATATACAAATTTCAGGTTTTCACAAACTAGCATACTAAGACTTTCAGATTTTTTATAAATTGGGAGCATTAGAACTTCTTATAAACGAAAACATAGAGCTTTCAGATTCTTTAAAAAGAAACGAGAGCATTTAAACTTCAGATTTCCACAAACCAAATCAATAGACATTTCTGATTTTTCAAAATGAGGCTTTTAAGCTTTCCAAACTTTCACCAAAAAATATTACATCAGTACTACGCACGTAGAGGAACGTGCGTACCCAATAAAATCACACCCGATATCCCGCGCGACGCAGAAAAAAAAACGGCGCAGTAACACGGGGAATATTCCCCCCCGTGTTATTCATGTGTTATTGAGTGTTATTCATGTGTTATTGCGTGTTATTCATGTGTTATTGATGTGTTATTGTGTTATTATAACACCAAGAATATTCTCAGGATACAATAACACATGAATAACACACAATAACACTTGAATAACACGGGAAATATTCCCGACAGAGAAAAAAACGGCGCAGTAACACGGTGGAATATTCTCTCCCGTGTTATTTTTGTGTTATTGTGTGTTATTCATGTGTTATTGTGTTATTATAACACCATGAATATTCCCAGGATACAATAACACATGAATAACACACAATAACACATGAATAACACGGGGGGGAATATTCCCCGTGTTACTGAGCCGTTTTTTTTTTCTGCGTCGCGCGGGATATCGTGGCGTGATTTTATTGGGTACGCACGTCCCTCTACGCGCGTAGTACTGATGTAATATTTTTTCAACTTTCACAAGCTACAATTATTTCCAAATTTCTCAAACCAACACACATAACTTTCAGATATTTGCCAAAACGAAGGGATTGAAACTTTGCATTTCTATAAATAAAGCTAAAGGTCAATTGTAACCATCATGATGAAACCTAAGCAAGCAACTGCTTTCAAGATTCAAAATGATCAATAAATTGCTAGACAAATGTGTGTTACAAAATTTGGATGGATAAAATTATCATGGCGGATGGCCCGGATTTTACGAAAAAACAATAACAATGTCCATTGCTTAGAATCTTTCATATCCCCAAAGAAATACCACCAAAAAACAAATAAAATACACCATTTTATGCATATGGTAAGGTGGCATGTATGTAAAAATTGGGAATTAGGTGTTAGGTATGTAAATAAATAAGAATTGGGTGGTATGTTTGCAAACCCCCCTCCCTCTGAATATCCTAGGGTAGGCCAAACATTGTTTGCATATAGCTGCCATGAATTATCTCCATGTTTTATATAGTAATAAAACAATGTGTATAGCAAAAACTGATAAAGTTTCTGCACAGAACAAGCCTATGGCGAAAGTGGTGAAACTTTCTACTAATCACTTCGGTTGAAGGCAATTTTGCACAGAACAAGCCTACTACACAATTCTTATATGTTTACATATCCAACACTTAATTTTTGATGTTTATATGCATACAACTCAATTCTTATGTATTTAATATTTAAAACACCTAAACTTCAACATTTACATATATGAAACCTTATCTATACATGTAAAGGTTTATTCCACTTTTTAATAGTTGAAGAAGTGGTGTTAGATATGTACAAACATAAGAATTGGGTGGAATGTATCTAAATGTCCCATAATAATAAATAGACTTCAAGGGAAGACATAAATAATAAATGACACACACCTATGCTTAACATAACAAAAGAATATAATGCACTTTACAATCACAACAAGAATTGAATTTCAATCTATTTGTTGCAAATAATTCACACAAACTCTATTTTCCTTGCAAAAGAAAAGTATAAACAAAATAGAACATTTGCAAGCTGAAGATGAAAAATGAACATTATATAATTCAAAATTTTGGTAATGGAAGCACATTTTGGTAGTTATTTTTTGCTGAAACTGGTGAATCATTCATAGATTTTAGGGTGTTCCAAAAATGAGGGCGTAATTTACAGTGTTGTAATATCCAAATTTCATTAAGAGCAAAAAATCCATTAGAAAAATAAGGGAATCAGTAAAACAATAAATAAAGGGAAAACAACTTCCATAACATAATAAACTGCATCAAAAACAAATTATAAATGTAAACATATGGTTATTTTGAAAAGAAAAAAAAGAACTCATGTTACTATCCGCATTCAACTTTCTAGTGAATTATTATTATGAAAAGATAAAATTTAATCAAGCTACTTTTATTCAATCATGCACCTACTATCACATCAGTTATCCATTGCCTCAACTCTGTCATTTCGCTTGCACCTTCTCCATCTACAGTACAGGTGCTGGAAGCCTCATTCTCATATTCGGTGAAAGACTGACCTAGACGGTATTCAAAGGCTTTTACAGACACGTGTTCTTCATCCTCTTCCGCCAAATGGAAGTCGATATCGTTACGTGAATGATGTCTTCTAATGTAATTATGAAGAGTCATTGTAGCAAACACAATCTGGGCCTGCTTTGAGAAATCATAGGGAGACATATCACGGAGTATCACCCATTTCTTTTTTCACACACCAAAAGTCCTCTCAATGACACCACGTAACGATGAATGTCGTTTATTAAACATTTATTTTCTGCCTCGTGTAACTTTGTTTGCACATGTGAAGTATGGTATGTGATATCTCGTGTCAAGAAATGATTTTACATCCCTTCGTTGAAATGGGTAACCAACATCGACCAAATAGTATTTACCTGATAAATTTAACAATTAATATGGAAATTCAAGTTGGGCATTCAATAAGCTCAATCCCGAGCGTATCTGTAGGTGGATGTGGAAATTTGGTATTGAGATCCCGCGTTGCAGATTTAAAAACTCGACTGTCATGCGCGTTGCCCTCCCAACCAGATTTAACAAAAGTAAAACACATGTTGAAGTCACATACGATCATGACATTTTGGTTGGGGCTACCACAACGACCGATAAATGCAACATTGTACTTATTTGGGATACGTGCGTCAACATGTGTTCCATCAATCGCGCAAATGCAGTCCTGGTTGAGTTAATGTTAGGATCGACATATCATTGCATACTCTAAAAAAATTAATTATATTGCATCCAAGAGAATACCTTGAAGAAGGGCATATATTGCACATCATTTTATATCTCAGCAGGTGTCTGCTCGAACTTATAATCTAAGATTCTCTTAACATGATAAGACAAACTAACAAGTGCGCTCAATACGATTGAGAAGTACCTGCTTATTATTTCGAAGGAGTGTTGAAATCACTCCATCGCTCCTCACATGGACTCATTTTGGGATAATATGAATAGTGTTATTGCGAGTATCTCACATGGACTGGTCCTCGAAGATCCATGAAGGTCGTAAGATCCTATGAGTAATTCCAGAAGATCGATAAATATTGTCTTGCTCATTCGAAACATATTACAAAATCTTGTTAGGTGTCTCGCAAGCAACTCTCCAACTCATTTATCGCCAATATATGAAAATGTCATGCATGCGAACGATCAATGTACACATTGTAGTACTCGTACATCAAGCATATTATTGTCAGAAACATCCCTCTCCGTTTTCTTCTACGTAAGTCCATGTGGGCCCCTATCTGTCTTATTCTATTTGCATCCATGGTGATCGATATCCCTAAATGTAACCATGGCGATAAGTGCGTGAGAGTTTGAGACATAAAAAAAGACATTTGCATATAATTAGAGGGGTACAACAAAGTTCACAAGTACAACTCAAAAAAGAAAAAAAATAATGCAATAGGAATGTTCTAGTGATCAAAAATATAAAACTTCTCAAATGTTCAAGAGATCATAAAAATAATGCAGTAGAAATGTTCTAATGATGAAAAATATAAAACATCTCAAATGTTCAAGCGATCATAAAAACGCCGAATTTATAAAACATCTTAAATGTTCAAGCGATCATAAAAACGAGCTTCACGGTTTGGGACCGCGACACTCAAAAAACGCGGCCCCAAACGGAGCCTAAGTGAAGACGCATGGATTAACTCCACTAACCTCAAAATAGTAGAAAACAATAGAATTTAATACTGGAATTTGAACCTAAAATAGTGATCCGACCCAAAATTATTATTATGGCAAGATTTAATTGATTTAACTTTTGTATTTTATTGCAACCATTTTCAAAGTTAGGATTTTAGCAAAGTGTTTCGGCTCCTCAGTTTCCCTCATTTTACTATGACCTTGTTCGAGCGAGGGTTTTGGCGATAGAGTCATCATGTTATTGTGACTGTTTTTGAGCTACATTTCTAGCAAAAGAGTTTCTGCTCCTCCATCTCCCATTTTACCCCACCGGCTTTCTCCTAGCTTGCTAGGGTGGCATAATGTCAAGGTAGTACAACGGACAGTCTTTTGAAAGACAACATCATGTTTAGGACAGTTTACTTCAGCAATCTAGAGTTTTTCACCGAATGAGTTTCGAGATGTCATTATCTTCAGCTTGAAAGCTAAACAAATTTTAAGGTATTAAAGTTTAGCCAATCTCTTAGAGTGTAACCAACCTGTATAGATGAGAAGACTCTTTTGCAATATTCCAAGTTTTATTTAAAGTAGATATCTTTTTGTTGCACATTTATGAAATTTGCTGGAATAATCCATTCAATTTCAATTGTTGAGTTATTTGTTGGTTTTTTATTGCATCGATGTTTTTTTTTTTAATTTTACATGTTGTGTGCTAAGAAAATCATGAAATTGTAGCCCTATTTAATCCATCTAACAATTCTAATATGTTATGTATCTGAAGTTTTTTGTTAGACTTCACAAAAAATGTTGCATAATTTTGTCATTTAACTTGCTATGTATGGTCTAAATACAGAAGTGAAAGTCTTGTTTAAGACTAACAATATTGATTGATAATAATTGTAAAAACTAAAATAAGTTTTTTTCAGAAAATGTTACACTAATGCATGATTTATTCTATTTTGTTGCCGAGTATGGAAGGTTTCCTGAAATAAAAGCCTAAATTAAGGCTTGAATAATCTGGTTTGTGATGTATATAAAGGTTTTGATTGTCTTTCTTAAAAAAAAAACTATCTCAAAAATTTATGTTAGGTTTCTTCAGAAATATGTTGTACTGATGCATAACTTATTCGTTTTTATTCTTGTGTATGGATACATTCCTAAAATGAAAGCATTATTTAAGGCTCTAACAATGCTGATTTGCGATGTTTATGTAGCTTCATGTTATTTTTCTTAGAAAAATTTTGAATTAATGAAAAAATTTGTCAGTTAACTTGTTATGTACTGCCTGATTACTGAAATAAATGTCTTATTAAAGGCTCTAACAATGTTGATTTGTAATTTTTATGAAGTTTTATGTTATCTTTCTTCACAAATTTTTAATTAATGCAATAATTTGTCAATAAACTAGCTGAGCATGAAATAATTATTGAAATAAATGATTTATTTAAGCCTCTAACAGTGTTAATTACTGAATTGATTACTAAAGTGAAAACATAATGAACACAATATTTTCTCTGCTAACTTGACGTGCATGGACTGATTACTAAATTAAAAGATGAATTAATGCCAAATTTTCTCATTTATCTTATTGTCTATGGACTGATTACTGAACTAATTGCTGAAATAAAAGCAAATTAATATATAATTTTTTATTTACCTTACTGTGCTCGGACTCATTACAGAAGTAAAAGCAGAATTAATACACATATTTTCTCATTTTTCTTGCTATGCATGGACTTGTTATTGAACGAATTACTGTAAAGGAAAAACAGAATTGATGCGTGTCAGAAAATTCACGGTGGTAAAGTAAGGGATTATCGTCTTAGCGTTGTACGAGACTTCTATACACACTCAGATAAAAAAAAAACAGTGACTACTCCATAAGTTTTTACGTAGAAAACTCGTAAAGAAAAAAGCCACGGGGTCTGACCCAGTTGCAAAAATTCACTATTGATTGATGATTATAGAAATCTCTTATCCCACAAACGAGAAATGATAACTATATTTTTTAGATTACGACGTTGACTGACAGAGTCTGGTTGGTGGTGATCGATGCCGGTTGGTGGAGGTCGACAACGATTGGTGATGGTCTTTGGCGGTCGGCGATGGTCGACTGCAATTAGCAGTGGTCGACAACGGAGGTTGGCGGTGGTCGACGACTGAGGTCGACGGTGATGTTGAACTACAACTTCTCCTCAAGGTCTCAGGCTCTCTCTCTCTAGACTTCAGCCCCTCAAATAAGAGGGATGGAGCTCTATATATAGTGTTATGGGTGCAATTAATGCAGAAAAATAAATCATTTTGATCAGACGATCCGGAGAGATTCTCTTGATCATACGGTGTTTACTAGACATTTAATGTCTTAATAATGTCAGAATTGAGTGATTTTGGACTCATTGGATTCGTCTCGTCGAGCCGCTCAATTTGAATATAAACTTGTCATATTCGACAACCCTTTAATCTTTTAAATTTTTTCGGAAATCATTTAAGTGTGGTTCAATGATTTGATCTGGGCTTGATTTGTCTCGGATTGTCCTAGTTTTCATATCATTAGGTCTGTCTCATCAAGTTGGTCAGTTTGAGTATAAATTTGCTGAAATCGGAGCTCTGGATGACTTTTTATCAAGATTTTAATATTTCATGCTTAAAATATCATCTCGAAATTCGTGACATGCCTTTATATTTGTGTTAGATGATGAAAATTTGTTTGGGGCGTATCAGTTGCCTCCTTATTTTAGGGCGAGACCATTTTTATCGTCCAAAACTATCAATATTTAGAATATTTATGTATACGTATATATACATATATATATATATATATATATATATATATATATATATATATATATATATATATATATATATATATATATATATATATATATATATANATATATATATATATATATATATATATATATATATATATATATATATATATATATATATATATATATATATATATATATATATATATATATATCTTACTTAGTATAAGAATAATTTGTATCCTTACAAAAATAGAAAGATGAACCCATCTTAGTTGGTTATCATGTTTTGCTTCTTGTGGGAGAGGGGGGTTTCAAACCCGTCAAAAACAAAATAAATAATATTTTAATAAAGAAATTTGAAAAGATTAAAGAATTTGAAGAGGGCTTTGAATTTCAAAAAGATGATTAATAGAATTTGACCTTTTTTATTTTGGAATATGAAAAATTATTATTTATTATTATTTATGAGCATTTAATGCTTGCACTTATTTTTAAAATTTTCATATTAATGTGCATTTATTGGCCAAGACACTTTTTGAGCTTATAAATAAGGGTTTGAAGGAGAGGGTGGAGGCGCGGCAACACGACGCGGCGACACGACGCAGCAGAGTAGCGCGACGCGATGTCGCGGGGCAACGCGTTGCGGTAATGTGGCGTGGCAACGTGTTACAGTGTGACAACACTTTGCAATGGTACGTTGAGGCGGCACAGAGATACATTGCAGTAGTGTTTTGTGATGTTGTGACACATTACGACGGTGCGACACGGCGACGCGTTGCGTCGTGGCGACGCGTTGCGTCGTGGCGACGCATTGTAATGGTGTGTTAGGGCGACGCGTTGTAGCGCAGTGTGTCTCAGCGACGCGATACGACGTGAAAGCCCATTGCAACGGTGCGTGGCGGCAACGTAGAGACACGTTGCAGTAGTGAGTTGTGATGTCGTGACGCATTACATCGGTGCGACGCGGCGACACATTGCGGCGAGGAGACACATTGTGATGGTGCGTCAGGGCGACGCGTTGCAGCACAATGAAGTGTTGGGCCGGTGTGTTGCGGCGACGCGTTACGGCGTGACAACGCATTGTAATGGTGCATCGCGGCGGCACAAAGACGCATTGTAGTAGTGTGTGGTGATGTTGTGACGCGTTGTGATGGTGCGTCGGGGCAACGCGTTGCAGCACAACGACGTGTTGTGGCAGTGTGTCACGATGACGTGCTGGCGAAGCATCGAGGTAGGGAGAAGTCCTCAGCTGATTCAGGATTTCTCAGAAGAAAATCATTTTGCGCAGTAGTGAAGAGTTAAAGTGCAGAGTTGCGGGACCGACTGACGGTGCTGAGTTGTGGTGGCAAGTTACGATGCAGAGTTGCGGTGCCGAGTTATGGTACAAAGGTGCAGAGTTGCGGTGTCGAGTTGCGACGCAAAGTTGTAGTACCGAGCTACGGTGTGGATTTGCAGAGTTGCGGTGTCGAGTTGCGACGCAAAGTTGTAGTACCGAGCTACGGTGTGGATTTGCAGTGCCGAGTTGCGGCACATAGTTGTGGTGTCGAGTTACGGTGCAGAGTTTGCGGCGCACAGCTGTGGTGTCGAGTTACGTTGCAGAGTTGCGGTCCCGAGCTACGGTGTAGTGTTGCGGTCCCAAGCTACGGTGCAGAGTTGCAGTGTCGAGCTACGGTGCAGAGTTGCAGTGTCGAGCTTGGTGCATAGTTGCAGTCCGAGCTATGATGCAGAGTTGCGGTATCGAGCTACAGTGCAGAGTTGTGGTGTCGAGCTTCAGTGCAGAGTTGCAGTGTCAAGCTACGGTGCAACGGTGTAGAGTTGCAGTGCCGAGTTACGACGCAGAGTTGTGGTGTCGAATTGCGGCACAGAGTTGCTGTGCAAAGTTAAGGCAAAGAGAAAAGTCGTCATTGTTCTGCGTAGTAGGCAAGTAATGAGATTTTCTTTCTCGTTGTGCTATACTTCAGAGGTGATGAATAAATGTTGTAGTTTTCCAACGACGCTTTGAGGGGAAGATTTTCATGCTTATGCTGTGATAATATCTAGAGATCCCCTGACGATCATCAGAAGTACTTGAATTTTGGGGAGGCGATGCCAACTTTTGCTCGAAGATGAGCTGATATGTTGTAGCCCTTATGTTTGTATTTGTAGCCTTTTTAATCATATGATCTAACATTTATAGATGATGATAATGTATTTCTTTGTACATTTTTGACGTTGCTTCTGAGGCTTTTGTGGTTCAAGCCTTCCGAGGTTGTGCCCCCTTGAACTTATGCCTTATAGGAGCTTGAACGGGTATCTTTTGTGGCTTGTAGCCTTCTGAGGTCTTCTAGTAGTGACCCTGTCACCCACCCACTTGCTCTCATGGAGTATTTCTATTGAGGACCCTGTCCACGGCTAGCATCCCATCGAGATTTTTCTTTTGGGCTTGTCTTCTAGGGACATTGTTTTTTCTCATTGAGTTTTGCCTCTTGATCTTGACTTTCAGGGGCATGGTTGAAAGGAGATCCAATAAGGATGTAAGACCAGTTCTGAGTTGTATAACCGGAGATGCTCGACGGTATTAACTAGTAATGAACAGAGTCATATGAAATTCACTGAGAATGATTGACCTATCCTAGGTTGTTGGTCGAAGCTTTTGCTTGACGACCATAATCTGTTATGGAAGAGATCGAAGAATATCTACCAAAGATTTTTGATCTATCTGAGGCTGTATGTCGAAGCTTTTGCTTGAAGACTATAACCTCTAATGGAAGAGGCCGAATTGAGTCCCCATGGGATTGATTAAGCCGATAATGAGATCTCTGAGATGCTCTGCATTTCTTGAGACTATGGCGTAGGTCACAATGGACCGTATATTTTCTTGAAAATATGGTTGCAGTCATATTCAAGAAAATATTTGACAACTTGTTAGTTGCTGCTTTTGAAGCTTTTGCTCTCCTAACGGGGATATTTTCCATACAAGCTTGTAAAACAACACAAGTATTGGGCCTTGAAGAGATCAGCTTTCTAGTCTAGCTGAAGAGGAACTCTAGTATGATGAGGGGACACTGATGAAACATTTTTTGCGGTGAAGATTGTCCCCAGTCCAGGATAAATTCTTGAAGGCTTGTAATGAAATGTAAATACATAGGATATAAGCGGTATGCATGTAAATCTTCCAAAATTTGATTCTTCATGCCCACTCATGTCAAGCTGATGCACATATTTGATGCATATTTAAACTGAAAATACACAGCAGAGTGCCCACACAATGCATTTTCATACAAGTGAAATAAAATTTCCTGGAATGTTGGCATAATAGTGTTCTCTCTAAGTTTAATAAACATATTAATTAAATCTGCTTGGTTCAGATCAGTTGTCCGCCCTTGCTCTTTGCTCAAGCTCTCTCTACAATATGCACTAGAGCAAATGTAGTCAAAACATTACTTATAAGGTATGATGTGGCCAATTTCATCTTAAGAGTACTGTAATGCTCTAGTTTAATCCCCGACTATTAAAAATTGATCCCAATTGATCCTGAAAGGACAAAATTAAGGCGAATTCTGTATAAGAGTACAGTCGAAAAATTAAATTGAGATCATTTATGTGTCATGAGTTCTACACGAAGGATCAAGTCATGAGTTATAAACGTAAAAGAAGTTTGGTTTTATATGTGTAAATACATAGGAATTGAGTGGTATATATATAACACCCAAACTTCAATTTTTTACATATGTGTCACCTTAACTATGCATGAAAAGATGTATTTCGCTTTTCGAAAGTTATAATGGTTTATGTAATATGAAAGATTTATGTGGTATAAATGTCAGAGGTTAAATTTTGGTGTTAAAGTTTAAGAGATTTAATTTCTAGCCCTATACCCTTAAGGCGGTAACTGACCAAATTAGCTGCAAATCTAATGGGCTGATCTCCTCTCCCAATGCCTTGCTCCTGCACCAGTATAGGAACTCTTCTTTCTTTAAACTCCATATGGGAGAATTGTTCTCCAAATCAATAGATTTAGCTCAAAAACAAATATTTTGTAACCAAATTCCATGAAAACGAGTTAGTTCATTGTCTTTAACAATCATGTTGCATGTTGTATCATTTATGTTAGGTATGACTCATACACCATAAATGGAACAGACGTTGAAGCAGAGCGGAGCCCATTAGCGGAGTGGAGCGGAAGAATCTGTCAATCGGGAAAGTTTCCTTATGTGGGTTGGGGGGTCCGAGGGCAATACCCCGCAGTTTAGTACAGGGGTAATTTAAGTAATTACATATTGTACTATAGGGTTATATATATGTCATGTTTGTAATCTTAGGGGAGATTCAGAATCTTGTGTTTTGTATTCTTTTTTGAATATTGAAAAGAAAGCTGCCGCTCTGCTCCCGATGACGTAGGCATCTTTGCCAAACCTCGTAAATCTCTGTGTGTTTTTCTGGATTTATGTCGATTCCTATTTTTCTTTGCCTTAATTTCTCAACAAGTGGTATCAAAGTCAGGTTCTATGGCAGAAAATTTTGGCACAAGAAGAAGAAGATTTGACGACTAGGGTTTCGACGATTTGGAGCGAATTCGACGAAGGATTTCGGCAAGATTCGCGGCAGTTCGGATTTCAGTGCAGAGGAAGTTTGAAGACGAAGAGGGCTTCAGAAGGTTGGGCAGGAAGGCGAAGTTGGGCGCCGAGGTACTTACGATTCGAGTGTTCGGCTAGGCCTTTGTTATGCGACCAGTGACTAGTGATGTTGGAGCGACCAGGAGACATTTGGGGACGCAGTCCTTGCCGATGGTTCTGCAAGAGCAGAAGAGAAGAGGTTCGTGTAACAGGCAGATTGTTCGGCCTGAGAGACAATTCACGCGACAGGTTCATTGGACGAATTTCGACAGTTATCTTGAACAGGTGCGAAAACAGAGGTGTTCGAGCGGCGAAGGAGCAAAATTTGAAGGGAGGACGCAAGAAAAGAAAATTCACGCGGAAAAGGAAACTTAGCTCGAAGATATTTTAGCACTTAGTAAAGGGAATCTGCTGTTGCACTCGGGAAAGAAAAGATTTCTTTCTTGAAGGAAAGTGGAGGCGAAGCTTTTCTGAGAAGAAAAACGATGCTTTTTTGGAAGGCGGAGCTTTTATTGAAAGAAAAAACGGAGCTTTTCTGAGAAGGAAAGCGGAGACAGAGCTTTTATTGGAAGTTTAAGGAAAAGAATTTTTCGGAAAGTTTAATTAAGGAAAATTTAATTAATGAAAAGTCTTTTTTCTGGGAAACTTAATTAAGGAAATCTTAATTAAGGGTTTATTTAAAAAGATTTGTGGCGGGATCAAAGTGAGTACAATTTCTGACTCAATCAATTTGAAAATTCAACAGAGGAATTTACAGAGAAGTTCGTTGCAAGATCAATTTCATATGACAATTTCTGGTACAAAATTTAAGGTGGTGAAGTTCAATGGAACTGGTAACTTCAGATTGTGGCAAACAAGGGTGAAAGATTTGTTGGCTTAACAGAGAATCTTGAAAACTTTGTGGTCAACAAAACTAGATGCCATGGAGAATGAAGATTTGGAAGAATTGCAACACGAGCGGCAACAACCATACACCTATGCCTGACAGATGAGGTTACGTATCACATGATGAATCTAAAATCTCCAGATGATGTATGGAAGAAATTGTATACTTAGTTTATGCTCAAATCTCTGACTAATAAATTGTATCTGAAGCAAAAGCTGTATAGGCTGAAGATGCAAGAAGATTCTGATCTGGCGAAACATGTGAATGTCTTCAATCAAATAATCACAGATTTATCAATGCTTGATGTGAGTATTGAGAATGAAGACCGAGCAATGATTCTGTTGTGTTCATTGCCTTCTTTCTATGAACACTTGGTGACAACTCTGACATATGGGAAAGAAACTATCAAAGTTGATGAGATTACTGCAACATTGTTGGCTTACAACCAGCAGAAGGGTAATCGGAATCGAGGAAGGAAGGAGGAGAAGGAGAGCTTTGGAAGGCAAAATTCTAGAGACAAAAAAAAGATTCATTGCTACAAGTGCAAGGAGCCATGTCATATGAAGAGAGATTGTCCAAAGCTCAAGAAGTAGACTAGGAATTATCGAAGTCTGTAAATGTGGTGCAGAGTGATAATTCATATTATAATGATGGTGATATGCTTTCAGTTTCATCAACTCAGTTCATGAATGCATGGATTCGTGATTTAGGATGCTTTTATCAAAACACCTAACAATGAGTGGTTTACTTCATACAGGTTAACTAATTCTGGCTCAGTCTATTTATGTGATTATAGATGCTGCAATATTGTTGGTATTGGGGAAGTCAGAATTAAGATGTATGATGACACTATTAGAACTTTAAGTGAGGTCAGACATATACTATATTTGAAGAAGAATTTAATTTCCTTGGGCAATTTACATAGAAATAGTTTTATTCTTAAGGCAGATGGGGATAGAGAAACCATCAGAATTGTTAAAGGTGTACTGACTGTGATGAATGAAAAGTTAACTACAGGTAATATCTATAAATTGTTGGGGAGTACAGTTGTAGGTGAAGTTCACTCTGTTGGATCATACGATGAAAATGCAGCAGACATGTTAACCATCAGGTACTATCAACAAGTTCTTGCATCGCATGAACTTGTTGAATGCTTGCAATTGTGAGAAGGTATGATGACCCAATCAACATTGGTGCATAAGAAACTCCATAATATATTTCTTCTAAGGAGTTGGATATTCGCCAAGTTGGAGATTTGTTAGGTATGACTCATATACCATAAATGGAACAGATGTTGGAGCGAAGCGGAGCCCACGAGCGGACTGGAGAGGAAGAATATGTCTAATTGGATGAGTTTCATTATGTGGGTTGGGGGGGTGCAGGGGCAACACCCCGCGGTTTGGTACATGGGTAATTTAAGTAATTACATATTGTACTATAGGGTTATATATATGTCATGTTTGTAACCCTAGGGGAGATTTAAAATCTTGTATTCTGTACTCTTTTCTGAATATTAAAAAGAAAGCCATTGCTATGCTCCCGAGGACGTAGCCATCTTTGTCGGACCTCGTAAATCTCTGTGTGTTCTTCTGAATTTGTGTTGATTCTTGTTTTTCTTTGCCCTAATTTCTCAACACTTTATAAAAATATTTTAACGCCTGAAATATTATCCACCTCCCTCACTTTATTCTAAACTACAAAAGTTAATAAATAGTACCTGATGTACTCGGAAGGCAACCCTAACACCCTGTACCATAAGATTAGAGGTGTTGTTTATAGGAAATAGCCATGCAAGTTGCAAACCATTGTATAAATACTTAATTAGAAAAATAAAATCAGCTTAATTAGCCATGTGAAAGCCCCAACACTGAGAAAATATCACAAGTTAGCATAACAAGTTCATTCCCCGAGCATACTATTCATCACTTTCAGAGAGCTCGTAGCAGCTACATATTTTTAGAGAACAACAAAAGAAATAGCCAAACGCATATATAAATGCAAGGGTTGTAATAAGCCATAACATTAAAGTTCTATTGGCTTGAAAGTGAGGTTACAACAACAAATTCTCATAGGTGTTAGATATGTAAATATATAATACTCCTTGAATAAATTGTTGTCAAAGTCTTAGTAAAAGTTGAGAAAATAATGGCAAGCTTTAATGGGAATAAAGCAAAGAAACTTTTTCGTAAATAGAAAGAGTGGAATGTATGTAAAATTGAAGTTTAGGTGATAGGTAGATACATCAAAATGGAGTGGGATGTATGTAAATCTTTGAAGAAAAGAGGCATTTACATACATACCACACATGTTCTATGTATTTTTTTAGCATGCATAAAACCACATATTAGAATTTGGCGGAATAAGAATAATACATCCAGGTATATGCACTTCATAAGGATGCACCGCCTAAACCACCAAAGTGAATTTGATAGAATTTAAAAAAAATTGGGAAAAGAAGTATTTTTGTTTTGAAAAACAAAAGGAAAAAAACATTGTATTCTTCACAAAACCATTCATAAAAAAAAAATCAAAATTCTCTCTACCCAAACGTGTATGTCAGCGGATCCGTTTTTTGAAAAAAGAGAATCTGAGCTGAGTCTTTTATTAAAAAAAGAGAATACTCTCTGGGGTGAGCAAATAAAAGTTTCTCTTCTGAGTTGAGCAAACAAAATTCTACTTTCCACGGGTAAACAAATGAAAAACTCTGAGATGAGCGAGCAACTGATAGTCCGACCTAGCAAATGGGATGATCGATGACTAAGACTCGAGCCGGATGATATCACAACTAGAGATTTCTCAAGGAGTTGGCTTTTTAGTCAACATGGGCAACCAAATCAACACAAGTGAATACCACGACATAACACCAACCAAAGAGTTGATTTAGAGAAAAAAACTTTGGAGCTTGCAAGATAGCACAAACGATGCCATAGTGGAGTATAGAGAATGCCCAAACAGAGAAAATCATCTGTGATTCATGTAATCGTGTTTTTTGCTTTAAAATTTTTCTTGTTCTTATCACAACTGTTGCTATCAAAAAGTGAAAAAATAATAAAAAAAAACTTAATATGTAACTGTCTGCACAAATATAACAACCCATATAGAAAAATAGAAGACAAAAAGATGCCACAAATCAATTATGAATATAAAAATGTGTAACTCCCTATTAAAGCGAGGACCTAAAAAAGTACTATAAAGATTTATAACTCCTTTAATAAATCAGAGACCATAAAAAGACAATAATAATATGTAACTCCACCATGAAGGCAGGGACAAACATGTAATTTTAGACTTGGTACTCCTATATCCTATAAATAGGGGAATCATACCATGTATAAGGAAGAGAGTGGGGTTTTTGGCTCTATTCTCTAGGCCCATCTTTTGTAAGGTCCCTCTCTCTTTCTCTTGTAATCCCTATATTCTATATATAAAATGGGTCAAAGGGACCAATACCCCTATTCTCCCCTACAAGGCAAGTCTATATATGTTATTTTATTTATTTTTCCTTTTTTTTTTTCTATTTCTCGTCTCCATCAAGGTCCTTACCACTCCGATTCTTAGGCATGGCTCGTAGAAAAAATTTAGATTCAACAGGACTTGAATAAAATTATGCAAAGCAAGCATGAAAGTAAAACTAAAATAAAATAGAATGATCATAAAATGTAAAAATAATATGCATTATTTTGAAGTGATGGGGAACTCTTCTCATATATGGTTCTTGTAGTGGTTTGTTGTTTTTGAAACTTCCTTAGAATACGCAATAACTAAAAGGAAAGATTTGCCATAATGACTCTTCCAATTATGACCATTAATTTGCCTGATGTAAAGTATCAATCTGCAATAGCATTTGGTTTTTTTGTTTTTTAGAAGAAGTGTATTATACTTTAATATAAGCTTAGGAATGTAACCTTTAGTTAATGCTTGTCAAACCTGGGATTACACGTTTTGAATTCTTTAGCGTTTTCCAAGTCTTGAATAATTTGTGAAAAAGAAATTGATTGTGGAGATTCTTTAAATCGTTCTACTTTGGTGGGTGCCCTACTTTTGAGCTTATGTAAAATATTAGAATATGGTTTATATCATTTTCTTACTGATAAAGGTAAATAGTCTACTGGTTGTGAGATGCTAAACAATAGATTTTAGAGCAATGATTCTAGAGCAACTATGCAATGAAATGCAGGTAGAGCTTATTAAGAATGTGTTGTTCATTCAGGAGTGTCCGTTATAGAGAAGTATCTTACTGAATCTGAAAGTGTTTCAAAATATCTATGCCTTTTATTTTTATTTGCAACCATACCTAAATTCAAGATTATGTCATCCAATTATATTTCCTAAAAGTGCAATTATCATATGTTTGTTTAGTGGCTAGAGAAAGCTCTTGATCATTATCAAGAGGAAATTGTGAAGTCATTCCTTGGAGCAACAAATACTTTCTTTGAGATTAGGTTTCTTATGCAACAAATGGGAAATGGTGCTCGTGTACCAGTATGTTCCTTATTTTACCATATTGCTTGATATTTAGTGATTTTTTTTGTTGCATTGATATATTGTTGAGGGATATATCTCCTTTCTTTGATTTATATAGTAGTTTTATGGAATTCTCTATCTTTAGGCTAATAAACAATTTTCTTACCCTTGCCAGAAGCCAAATCTAACCAAATGTTATAGGAAATTAATATTTTACTTTTCTCTTACATTAATTTATTTATCCATTTTGTTTGAGAAGGCTAGTTTTACATTTTTACTTGCTGCAGACGAATGAATATTTTTCTATAGGTTTTTTTATGTACTTTATAATTGTTTCTTATATGACAATGCGAGTTTTACACATTTTGACTTGTCTTTTAAGTTTCGTTTACACTTTTCTCAGTAAAAATAATATAATTATAATCACTTCACTATGAAATTTAACATACAGCTTGTTTGATGGACAATCAAAAATGTTAAATGTTACAATGACATGTTCCTTCAAGTTATCCTTTCACGTTTACTTTCATTCTCTCTAAATTTGCTTGAATCTGGTGTGTTTGCCGTTTAATTTTATGCAAATCTTGCAAATCATATAATTTGATTATTTTTTTTTAAAGAAATTAGAGCAATTTAATCATAAATTTATGCACACTGATAACATTTTGCCTCAAATCAAAGATCTTATTGTTGGAGTCAACAAAAAATCCATCCAAAATTGAGCTGCGTTTAGAGTTGTGAGTTAAGCCGACTCAGGACTCAGTTCGACCTTGGCTTGATAATTGGCTTGTGAACCAAGCTTGATGAGCTAACAAGGCAAGCTCAAGCTAACCTTGACTCTCGTTAGCTTGAGAGCGGGCTTGTTTAAAAATATATTAATATAAATATATACAAAATATATTAAATTTGAAGACTATATCTTTAAAGTCCTAAAAAAGTTCAATTAAAAATAATATAATATACTTTAGATTAAGTTATTTCTTATCATTCTTCTCATAATTGCTCATTCTATTTATCATTTTATTATAACCCTATTTTTAATTAATATTATTTTTTTTTATAAAATACATGTTGATTCTAACTCGTAGACTTAAGCTCAAGCTCGAGTTTGAATTCAATAAAATTAATCTAGCTCAATTTGAAAGTGGCCGGAACTCGACTCGACTCGTTTGCACCACTAGTTGCAAATCCATAAAAGTTTATCAATTGAAGCCTCCAAGACAATCTTCCTAGGAAGAAGTCCAATTCTTCTACCAATAAAAATGGCTTGACTGCTATTTAGCTTCCCTAATCATTGTTCCAATTGACGTCCAAGTGGTTTTAAATTAGCCTAAAGGAAACCTAGAAAATAAGAGAGAATTTTAAATCAATTTTGACATTTATATTATTCGAACATCCAATAACATAGAAAGTTTAGGAAAAATATTGCGGATCGGTGGCATTGGAGTAATAGTGGGGTGGTATTGAGGTGCAATACAACATCAATTCCACCCGAATACCACTATCCGCACATACGCCAGGTTTAAGCAATATTCTCTCGAATGTTTGAAGTTATAAAATAAACGACTAATATGCCATACAATACATAAACATATATAAAATTATCTACTTTTTCAAAATCAATGCGAGTCTTAAATAACATCAAATCTATAAAAATCTATATTTCAATTTATGTAGTGCTCATGAATATTTTTGTTTGCTTTGCACCACAAGACTTGGCATCTCAATCTCTATATAAGATCAATGGGTAAAAAGCCAAAAATGTCAATTTCTTTAGTCTTAAACTATAAATGTCAATCTAGATTTCAATGCGAATCTTAAACTATAAATAACAACTCTCACAAATAATATTATTTGTCTTTAAGATATTAGTACTCAGGAAAATATTAGCCATAACTCTAACTGATATGAATCATCAATATTGAAATTTTGTAGCAATCATCAAGAAAGAACATCTCGAAGAGATCATTTTTGAAAGAGTATATTTTTCTTCTTCTAATGATTAGAAATTCCTAATAAAATGGCTAAGTTTGTTAGGATAGCCTTTGAATTTATTAACATTATTGAGATGTGTTATTCTTGATTGCAGAAAGAAAGTATTATAGGCTTATCATAAATTGTTTAATCTTGCCATAAGACCTTAATGTAATTTTAGAATTTATCTCTGATCTTGTGATGCATATTTCCACATGACATGAAAAATGAAACAAATGGGTGCAAAACTACATGTGACATGTAAACTAGGTTAGTTTTATTGTTGAACTTATATTTGTCTGTGAATCATACTCAATGATTTGAGCGTGATTAAAATACAAGCATATAAAGAGATGTAAGAAATCAAGCATTGTTGTATATGGTTTCAACAAACTCTATTATATATAATGTTATATTTATAGAGGGCTAGGAATAGTAAAAAATGACAATTACACCTCTGATTCTTTTCAGTTGGTTGACTTCCAAATTAATGAATTCATGTCGTGTGGTCATTAATATCTTACGGGTCATCCTCTTATTGGTCGATCTTTACCTGAGTGGTCTCAATCAACCTTTGATTTGGCTGACCTTTGGATTGGTTTATGCTTGTTCGACTGCTCGATTGATATTGAACCTTTGGTTCGAAGGACATCTGAGTTTGTTGACCTTGGGTCAGTTTCTCAATCAATATTTTTAGCCTCTGATTTGGCCGACCTATGGATATATTTGTCTATTCTCATGGAGGTCTAACTTGTGATATGTGCAATGCTTTGAACCATTCAATTCACATAAAATCTGGTCAAGCCATTTTGATTGTACAGCTACATAACTCAAGATTTCAAACAGTAAAAAATCTAAAGCCAATCACTTGTATCAATTACAATATGGATCCCAATCTTAAATATAAAACAAGATAATGATCTAAGATGTTTTGATTGCTCTCTATGTAATTCAAATAAAAATAATAATTATTTTTGGTGTGTAAATCTTAAACAATAGTTTTTGAATTAGGTGCAAAAAACATTACACAAACACATCTAAAATTGAATTAAAATTTTGAAAAGATAAAACATGTGTTACAACTAGTTCTATTGTTTGCATCAATTTAATAAAACTCAATTTAAATTGGCACTAATATAATATTTTATAAGTAATTTCATAGTTGTACTATACATAATAATATGATTGTTTATGATCCTAACAATGAGCGAGAGATGCCTCTTGTCAGCTAAGCAGTGGGCTAAGTAGCATTCTACAACACTATTCTATGTACAACCAAATAAGATTTGAAAACTCAAAGTTGCCTTTGAACTTTTTTACTTTGTACAAGGTTTCCTACCATTTAAAATACTAATGTATAAAGGACTATAATTAAGCATGGAATGCTAGACCAATTTTCATAAAGATAAACAATTTATTTTCAAACACCGGACATGTGATTTTCTTACAATTAAAGAAAAATTAAAGAAAATCCTTGACTTTAGTAAATTTTTTATTTTCATAAAAGTTTGGAATAAAGATAGTTTATGTATTTTTGTTTGTCAAATATGTCCCTCGATCTCTTGCCACAAAAAATCTTACTATTAATAAATCAATACTAACTTTTTTTTTTCGGGAATGCAGTCATTTCAATTCTTCATCCATAATGCCAAATACTATTCTTATGAATTTAAATAACACCAAACTAGTCCAATAAGTCCTATACAAATGGAAGAACACTAACTTTTCACATGGTATAAAGAAGTGTCTTACAACATCACAAAATCTATCCCTGATGAAGGTCCAACAATTGGTGAAATGTAAAAAACATACCCAAAAGACACATACCTAAGAGCAACAAAAATAATGCCCTTAATTTCTTCTTCAGTCACATTAGAGAAAAAAGCAAATAGTAGACAACGAAGGATCACACACCTAGTAGGAATAGAGTCCCGACTATAACGAGGATCAATACAAAACTTAAAGAGCTTTCCAAAGTGATGAATGATTGTAATGACAATCTCTGCCTGAGAAGAAGGCACACATTTTATCATAGAGATAATATTAAAAAAAATTTTATTTTTTTCTGTCTTAAATCTTTGACAACAGAAAGTAGATCATCCTCTCCTAAATATAGCCACTTAGATGTGGCTTGTTAAGATAGCCATAAGGCTTTACATTGCACGAGCTCATACAATTTCTTATTGTTTTATTGAAGACTAATATTTAATCTCAGATAAATAGGATTAATTGAAATGAGCCATTCAATGTGCTCCTGAACTTTGGAAGCTTCGTTAATAGCATTAGAGAGACAAAAGTCAGAGTTCCACCTCGAGGCTTTTAGCTTCAATTTATGATTTTTGAACTTGTGAAGTAAGAAGAAGAGATAGTATTAGTTACTAGGATATCACAAAAACAACCCTCAATGTTGGGGTTGTAAAAAAAAACCTCACATTCTTGAATAACTCATATTCATTTCAATTCTTAAGCAAATGTCCGAATATGAATGATTATTTTGAGTTCGATAAATAAACAAGCCGAGCATAAACAAACATTCCTTTAGTTGTGTTCGAGTTGCTTTTCTTCGAATTAGTCAAATAATTAAATAAAAAATATTTATTATAATATAGTTATATTAATTTTTGCAATGTATTTAAGAACATGAAAATCTAGTAAGTTTTAAATCATTTGAGTTAGATATGAGAGAAACACAAGTCGTCAATGAATAAACAATTCAAATGGAGTTGCACATAAAATAAGATCAGAGTGAAAACTTATATTAGTGGTCTTTCCCAACTTTTCCCCGAGTAGAAGCGACTGTCTCCGGTCAAATGGCGTCAGCTCCGAGCAGGGTTCTTGTGATCGGAAGCACAGGCTACTTCGGCAAGTTCATGGTAGACGCTAGCATTAGGCTTGGCCATCCCACATTCGCCCTTGTCCGCGAAAGCACACAGGCCTCCGACCCTGAGAAAGCGAAGCTCATTGAATCCTTCAAGTCTCGCGGCGTCAATCTTGTCTTTGTAAGTTTTCCCACACGATTTTTGCAGGAGCTATTTAACTGATTGATCGCGACGCTGCAGGGGGATGTTTACGATAAGGCGAAACTGGTGGCGACATTGAAGCAGGTGGATATTGTTATCTGCACGTTGAGCCATCGTTCACCGCATCTTTACGAGGACGAGGTTATGCTTGTTTTGGCAATCAAGGAAGCCGGGAATATTAAGGTGTGTGTGTTTTATGTTTTTTATAGCCAATTTAACATCACATGTTGTTGATGGATGACTCGTGGGTTGTAATGAGCCAGCATGGAGTAGTTTTACATTCCGCCATAAATTTCGAGCTTGTTCTTCATAATTTTTTATTGAGTGGTTTGGCACCTTTTTAGCGGCTAAGATTATGAGATGTGTCAAAATGTTTGGAAATGTGGAAATTAGAATTAAACTTACGAGTCATTTGACGTCATTATGGGAGAGAGTTAATGGAATGTATAATTAGAAAAATTATGTTTGTTGAGAAGTAGAAAATTGCAGTGTTAAAAGTGAGAATTTTATGTTTTAGTTTTGCTTGAAGATTTTGCACACATACAGATAAAAGAGAGGAGCACAATACACATCAGACTTTTCTATAAAAAAATTGTAGAAGGAAAAAAATTACAGGGCCTTCTTTAGATGAAATGGTTTACCATATAAAAAAAATTATAGTGTTATGTTTTTTTCTCAACAATAGAAGATGAAATTACAGAGTAATACATTCAAACTTTGTCTCCCATAATGTAGTATATCTAGAAGTAGCGGGGGAAGATAGCGACGATTAGATGATATTAGTCAGACAACAACATTCATACACGAATAACTGGAGAAGACAAGTTGGATGATGGCGAATGGATGGAGATCGGGGGGTGATGATCAAGTGACGATGGCTAAACGACGACGATTGAACATTGCTAGTCGAATGATGGTGATGATCAGCGGAGATTGTCAATGTCAAATGTGAGGTAGAACTCTAGAGTTCGTTAAATATCTGAGCTCTTTACAAACTCAAGTCTTAATTCCCCTCATGTGGAGAACAAAGATTTGTTTTTAGTTTATTCTACAACATTCTGCAAGTCTTGTTAAAATCTTAAAGGAAAGGTTACTTACATAACACCCAATGTTAGAAATTCATGTTTGAACTTTATAAAACAAATTCCAAAAATGCATAATAGTTAAGATCTTTTAAATTCATGATTTTTACATATCCATAATAAAGTAATACATACATGTATTTATGATGATAAAATTTGATCTTTAAGAGATGAAGTTTCTCTCTCTAATCCCTTGAAACTTTTTGTACTTTCTGCGGAAGGGAAATGTATGGGGTTTGTTAGGAAGAGATGACCCATTCTCTGAATCATGCTCTATTTAACCACCATCCATCAAGAGCGTTACTAACCACTAAGATTTATGATAATTTAATAAATTAATTGATTTTTATTATTAAAATCAATGACATAAGTTAGTAACCCTTATTCATTTTAGGATTACATGAGTTATAAAAATAAATATCATAAGTTATGACATAAGTTATGAGTTAAAAAAATAAATAACTTAAGTTTTCATGAGTTACAAAAATAAATATCATAAGTTATAATAAGTTGTGGCATAAGTTATGAGTTAAGAAAATAAATAACTTAATTTATCATGAGTTAAAAAAAATATCATAAGTTTTGAGTTAAGAAAATTAATTACTTAAGTTATCATTAGTTACAAAAATAAATATCATAAGTTATGACATAAATTATGAGTTAAGAAAATAAATATCTTAAGCTATCAAAATAAATCTCATAAGTTATTAAAATAAATGTGAGTCCCAAACAAAAATTTAATATTCTCCCACTTGGCTTACTTAATTTTAATAGTGCATGACATACTGCACAAAATATAAGATAATTACTTCTTTATATTAGTTAAATCATAAATTATTTAATAAGCATAAAATTAATATGAATCACGACGGTTGTGCATCAATTTATCGACAGTCTCTTCCATGTATCACAATATTAATTACATACTTAGCATAATGAGAATTAACATCACAGTCTCATAATGTCTATTAAAAAACAAATCTTGTTGCATTATACAACATAAAGTGTACACTAACGATAAAAATAAAATTTATAAATATCAAAAACAAGAAAATTGAGCCCAAAGTGTCAATATACAAAGAGCATAAAACTAATAAAGGATTCTGGTAATTCTCATTCTCACGACATGATTGTTAAATGTCTTCGGTGACAACCCTTTCGTCAAAGGATCTGCAATCATGAGATTGATGCTAATATGCTCAATTGACACCTTATGTTTCTGAATTTCTTCCTCAACGACAAGATATTTAATTCCACGTGTTTAACACTTTTGGAATATTTGTCGTTTTTTGAAAAAAAGACTGCTGCGGGGTTACAACAAAAAATTTTCAACGGCTTGATAATACAGTCGACAATTTCAACTTCTGAAATAAAATTCTGCAGTTATAAACCTTGAATTGTAGCTTCGAAGCAAGCCATAAATTCAGCTTTCATAATGGAAGCAGCTGTGATAGTCTGCTTCGCACTTTTCCATGAGATTGCTCTTTCAGCCAAAAGGAACAAATAGCTAAATGTTGATTTTCTGATATCAACACATCCAACAAAATCTGAATATGAATATCCTATCACTTCAAGATCTTTAGTTCTTGTATAAGTGAACATGTGGTCATTTGTTCCTTGTAGATATCTCAAAACTTTCTTTGCAGCTTTTCGATGATATATTCCTAGATTACTTTGATACCTGCCTAACATCCCGACAACCAAGCTAATGTCTGGTCTGGTACAAGTCTGAGCATATTTTAAGCTTCCAACTATAGATGCATAAAGAATTTCTTTCATTTGATTACGTTTCAAATCATTCTTTGGACACTGCATAAGACTGAATTTATCTTCTTTTTTAATTGGAGCAACACTTGCTGAGCACCATTCCATATTGAATCTCTTAAGAACTATTTCGATATATGTTTTCTGAGACAACCCTAACAATTCTTATGATCTATCACGAAATATTTCAATTCCAATCACATATGATGCCTCACTCATATCTTTCATTTTAAATTTCTTAGAGAGAAAATTCTTGATTTCATATAATAAGCCGATATCATTAGTAACCAACAAGATGTCATCAACATACAAACTGAAAAATATGATTTTGCTCCCACTGACCTTTAGATATATACACCGATCAATAGTGTTTTGTTTAAATCCAAAGGACGTGATGATATCATTGAACTTAAGATATCATTGTCAGGAAGTTTGCTTAAGTCAAAATAGTTCAAGTTGACTCATGTAGATATTTTCATCTACATTCCCATTCAGAAAGACTATTTTTACATCCATTCGGTGTAACTCCAAATCATAATGATATACTAGTGTCATGATAATTTTAAATGAATCTTTTTTAGAAATCGGATAAAATATTTCCTTATAGTTGATGCCATCTTTCTGAGTGAAACCTTTGGCAACAAGTCTGGCTTTATATCGTTCAATATGGTCATTCGAGTCGCGCTTAGTCTTAAAGATCCATTTACACCCGACTCTTTTACAAACTTCAAGCAATTCAATGACATCTCAGACTTTGTTGTGATCCATCGATTTCAAGTCATCTTTCATTGCATCTAACCATTTAGAAGAATTTGCATTTTTATGGCTTGTGAAAATGAAACTGGATCTTCATTGACTCCTAAGTCGAATTCAGATTCGTGTAGATAAACCACATAATCATTGGAAATAACAAACCATTTTTGTCGTTGAGACTTTCTAGGTACTACTTCATGCGATTCATCTATGTAGTTTCATCAGTGACAATTTCATTGTGGAGTATTTGATCATATATTTGTTGTTATTGCAAGTTGTCAAATTGTTCAACAACTGTAGGAATAACAACTTGAGAATAAATTTTGGGTAAAAGAACTTGAACCCTAATTTCTTGAATCTCCACATTATGTGGTTCCAAACTCCTATTAACTTCACAATTCTCAATGAATTTGACATTTTCAGCTTTAATAATTCTTGTAGTATGGTTAGGACAATAAAATCTATATCATTTAGATTTTTTTAGATAACCAATGAAGAAACCACTGATTATTCTTGAGTCCAGTTTCTTTTCATGTGGATTATATAACCTTATTTTCGCGGGACAACCCCAAACATGCAGGTGCCTTAAACTAGGTTTCCTTCCTATCTACAGTTCAAAAGGAGCCTTTGGAATTGCCTTACTAGGAATCCTGTTTAACAAATATGCAAAGGTCATTAAAGCATGCATCCGCAATGATGAGGGTAAAGAAGAATTACTTATCATACTTCTAACCATTTCCATTAGAGTACGGTTTCACCTTTCTACAACACCATTTGTTGTGGTGTTCCTGACATAGTGTATTGAGCACATATGCCATTAGTTTGAAGGAATTTAGCAAATGGACTTGGACATTGTCCAGATTCATCGTAACTTCCATAATATTCACTGCTTCTATCAGATCTAATAATTTTCACTTTTCTGTCAAATTGTCTATTAACGTCAGTTAGATACACCTTTAAGACATCTATAGTTTGAGATTTTTGTTGCAAGAAATAGCATACCCATAACGTGAAAAATTATAAATAAAGGTGATAAATATTTCTCTCTACCAAATGATGAAACATCAAAAGGTTCACAAATATCAGTGTGTATAATTTCAAATAGCTGTGCGCTTTTTGTGACGGTTTTCTTAAGTGTGTGATTTGTGTGTTTTCTTTTAATACAATTCACACAGATGTCAAGATCAGTCAGATCCAATTCATTAAGGATTTTATTCTTTACTAATCTTTCAATTCTTTCCTTGGATATATGACCCAAACTTTTATGCCACAAATAAGTAAACTTTTATTCATAAAATTGCGTTCAATACCAATATTATGATGCAAAATCATTAGTCTCAGCGAAAATGTTATCAAGTTTAAGCTTATATAGGTCATCACAAAGAATAACAGAATCTATGAGATGATTGTGTTTAAACAAATCGAAACAACCATTTCCAAATTTAAAGGAGTATCCAGTAGAATCAAGTTTAAACAATTAAATTAAATTACGAGAAACAAAAAGTACATGAAGTGTTTGAAAAAGGTCTAAATAATGTCTAGTTTCTAAAATCAACTGTTAGGTTCCGATAACTTCAATTGGTGCTTTGACTCGGTTTCCCATGAAGACAAATTTTTCATTTGAGTTTATGATTTAGGCTGTAAGGAATCCCTGCATCATATTAAAAACATGAGTGATACAACCAGAATCAATTTACCAGGTATTATAAGGAACTTATAATAAATTTGATTCGAAACATACAGAGACACAAGACTTACTTTTCTTTTGAACCAGTTTTTGTGATTATGACACTCATTTTGATAGTGTCAAGATTTTTTTGCAAAAATGACACTTAATTTATTTATGTTCCTCTTTGTGAATTGGGGCAGATGACACATTAATCTTTAGTGGTCTTTGCTTGCCCTTTTCATTCTTCTTTTTAGGTTTCTTTAGAGCTCTTCTTTGATGACCCATGAAATTAATGGAGTGATTTGCTCCTTTCTTAAACATTGCTTTCTCTTGAATGAGCATACATTGTAGTTCATTCACATTTAACTTATTTTTCATACTATTGTAGTTCATGTGAAATGGGCCATACTCAGGAGGCAAGAAGTTAATGATAAATTGCACAAGAAAATTTTCATTTACTTCCTTTCCCAATGTCTTAAGTCTCGTTGTGATGTTCGTCATTTCAACGACATGCTCATGCATAGTACGAAAACCATCAAATTTCATGTTGGTTAACGTACTCAATAGTATCCCAGCAAGAGATTTATCAACAGAGTCAGACTGAGAACAATTCTCAGCAAATTTCATAAATTTCTTAGCACTTTTAGTATTAGAAAATATATATTTTATGTTGTTTGCTATAGTTATTCATATAAATATTAAGCTTAATCTGTTTGATTTTTCCCAAGCTTTATAGAAAGATATTTGCTCAGTGCTGCTAGAATCAGTAAGAGCAGAGAGTTTCTCTATCGTGAGTGCAAAAATTAAGATCCAGAACACCAAAGTGAAATTGGACTTGCTCACGCCATTCAGAGAAATCAATCCCATTGAAAGTTTGAACAGATGCAGCTTGTGAATGAAGAGAAACAAGAATAATTACTGCAAATAAATAAAATGTGCTCGTACATTAATGTTTCGAAAATTAAACTTACATAGATATTCATATAAAATTATATTAAAATGATAATAATAATAATAATAGTGTTATGAAATCTCTTTTTGGGTGATATAACAATACTTAATAATTAACATAATTGATGCTTGACTTAAATTTAATATAATTGGTAATTGTTTCTACACAAATTAGACATATCTATTATCTTTGGATATATAAACATATCTTAACTAAGTATATAAATAAACTACAATTATAATCAAAGATTATAAAACAAATGATCAACCTTTGGGCGATCTAGAAATATTTTATAATCAATGAATTTTAATATTTTCGTAATGAAATGTTAAATTATTTCATAACAAACATCACATACTCGTGAGTAATTGAGTTTATTTAATTTGACGTCTATTAAACTTATTAATTTGATCACTTTGATAACTAACAAATTAAACATAATATCGTCATCAAGTAAATAATAATTTAAATCACATCAATTTACTGAGCTAATTCAAGATCTAGTTCACAGTGTAAATTTAATGCAATTAACTTAAATAAAATTTTATGAAAAGTCATAAATTTAGTAATCAAGTCTTTGATACCACATGTTAGAAATTCATGTTTGAACTTTATAACACAAATTCCAAAAATACATAATAGCCAAGATCTTTTAAATTCATGATTTTTACATATCCATAATAAAACAACACATACCTGTATTCATGATGATAAAATTTGATTTTGAAGAGATGGAGTTTCTCTCTCTAATCCCTTGAAACTTTTTGTACTTTCTATTGAAAGGAAATGTACGGGGTGTATTAAGAAGAGAGATGACTCATTATCTAAATCATGCTCTATTTAACCACAATCCATCAAGGGGCTTACTAACTAATAAGATTTATGATAATTTAATAAATAAATAATTTTTTATTATTAAAATCAATGACATAAGTTAGTAATCACATTTCATTTTAGGGATTACATGAGTTATAAAAATAAATATCATAAGTTATGACATAATTTATGAGTTAAGAAAATAAATAACTTAAATTATCACGAGTTACAAAAATAAATATAATAAATTATGAGTTAAGAAAATTAATAACTTAAGTTATCATGAGTTACAAAAATAAATATTATAAGTTATCATAAGTTTTGACATAAATTATGAGTTAAGAAAATAAATAACTTAAATTATCACGAGTTACAAAAATAAATATAATAAATTATGAGTTAAGAAAATTAATAACTTAAGTTATCATGAGTTACAAAAATAAATATTATAAGTTATCATAAGTTATGACATAAATTATGAGTTAAGAAAATAAATAACTTAAGTTATCAAAATAAATCTCATAAATTATTAAAATAAATGTGAGCCACAAATAAAAATTTAACACCCAATTCTTATGGATTCATCAACCTCACACCTAAACTTTCATTTTGACACCCATAGCACTTTACTTATGGATGAAAAGATGGATTGGACTATTAATATGTGATAATGAGTGTTATTTTTCATATGATATTTGTAATTATTAAATTTTAAGTGTAAGATAGGTAAATATGAAAGTCTTAGATGCTATGTATGTAAAAGTCCCAATCGTGAAATACTCTATCAAATGCCTTTGGTTTATTTTTTTTTCTAATTATAAATTCTTTTTTTCAATATTTAAGTGATTTGATAACATTAAAATTGAGTGATTTTGCACTCATTGAATTCCTCAAGTCGATATACTAGATTTGACTTTAAGTATATAGGAGTCATAAATTATTTAACAATTTAATTAATATCTTATAATTTTTAATCATACTTTAGACACTTGATTTAGATTTATTTGGATACTAATCAAATAACTTTTAGTGTTGTTGCCTTCCCACGAAATTCAATTTAATTATAATTTTTCTGAAAAGTGAAAGATGGATGTTCTTGAATTTAATTTTGGAAGTTATGGAATTTAATTTAGGAATTTTTTAATTCAAAGATTGCGTCAGCATTGTTGACTAATTAGATGAATTTCTTAATGATGTATCATCATGTTTTAGACGTCAAGTTTTGGGATGCTTGAAAATATATTTCAAGTTCTGAAAAGATTTGTAAGAAAAATTATAGGGACAGTTATGTACTTATCACATAATTCTTATATATTTACATATGTAAAACTTAAACTTTTCATATTTATGTACATAACACTCAAATATTTAATTTCACATACAAATAATATTATTACTAACTTTTAGAAAGTGAAATATGCCTTTTCATGCATAATTTTATGACATCAAAGTATTATAAATGTAATGATGAAAACTTTAGGTAAGAATTATGCGGCATGTATGTAAATTTCCCAAAAATTATGAAGTGTTTTCATTCATGGATATCAAATTGGATTTCTCCTCAGGCTGGTGATTTATATTAAATCTCTTTAGTTTTAGTCATTATTAAAATCGATGCATTGTTCAGAGCACAATAATATTAAATTTACTCCAAATTTTTAATTTGCTTCAAATTAACTATAGAGTCTTTGTCAGGCTCTGAAAGTATCAAATTTAAGTTTGAAAATTTGAAAAATAATGTATAAACATGTTTGGAGCTGAATAGGCTAAGCTGTCAGCCATTTTTGACCATTTGCACATTCACACATGCCTGCACATGGGCATAGTCTATATAATCAATTTTTTGTTATCAATAAGATATAAAAATTTATTATATTTTTAAGCAATAATTTTTAATAGTTAAAAAATTATGAAATTTTCAAAATTTTGTAAAATTTAATAAATTCCTATTCTTTTAAGCAAAGATACTATTCATGGGTGTGGGGAAATTTTACATAGTCTTCTTTTTTCTTTATAAGCTCTATTTCTTTTATTTAAATAAAGTTAAACATTTTCCTTTGTAGGGGAATTGTGTTTTCTCTTACTGATTTAGTATGTCTGTTCTAAGAATACTGAATTCTTCTTTATAGGTAGGGTTGTGGGTGATTTTTAAAATTTACACATTTTTTTCATTAGATTTGTGATTTAATTCTAGAAAAAAATTGATTGATCTCCGCTATTTTTTTCAAGCTTAATGATATTCATAATGCTAAGATATTGGCAAGATAAATTCCTTTGAAAAATGGCAATAATTTTATTCAGCAGCCTATTTTGCTCTATTTCAGATGCTTTTCTTGTTTGCTTCTATATTTATTCTTAGAATTTTAATTTGATTGTTTTACTAGATGATCTTGTGTATTTGTATATTTTCTCCCAAAAAAGAAAAAAAAAATTCTTTGTGATAATTTTTATTTTTGAATTTTCTCATGTTAAAATCGTGATATTTTTGCCTCTGATAAATGTTTGCACTCAAATTGCTTATAAAAAAATAATCTAAAATTTTTGGTGAACATAGATAATTCCTTGCCTACATTCACAAATTTTGTTCTAATAAAAGTTCTAATGTTTGTTAAGATAGAAAATTCATGAAAAACATTTTTTGTTGTTGCTATTTTTAATGATTTATTATGGCTTTCATATTTATGAAAATCACTTGAAATTTTTTGTACAATTTCATTGGCATTTAGGTGCCTCACAAAAATAATTGAAAATTTTTTGATGTATTTTCTTAAATTAAAATTAATTGATTGCTGGTTAGTGATCCCTGCCCTACATTGTCATCGTACGAAAAAAAAGTTAAATGTCAACAAATGAATTTTCTAGCATATTTAATGTTATTTGAAAGGTAATCTAATGGTGTTTGTTTTTTCATAATCTTTTTTATACTGTCTTTTAAATTTTTGTTTAATTTTATATGGATGCATATGTATATTTCAAGCACCGTGAAAAAATAGAGTTTGATGCTCACCTTGGTATGACTATTAGGCACAACATTAGTGATGTCAAATAACTGCATTAACCTTAATGTCATTTTAATTACTCAACATGTATTATAGTTGAGGTAAGAATTACATGCTTGAAAAATACGACAAACCTCAAAGGGGGGGAATATCCCGTTCGAAGCTAAAGCGCGACATTAAAGGTTAGGAGATTGCAGAAGTACTCAAATAAGTTAAGTGATGATGATGACGAGCATGTTGAAACTATATAAATTCAATAATTTGCTGTGTGGTTGTGATATAATATTTCTTCTTTGTCTAGTTTTTAAATGTCTGTTTAATTTGATTGATTTTTACAGGGTGTAAGATTTTCCAACCTCTGATCTTTAAGGTGCAGTTGTATCCAAAACCACGCCTCAATTCTTTTTGCATCGTTTATATTGTTGCATCTTTGACTTCTGTTTCAACTTTATTTGTGTCGAGCTATTGGATCTAAGGTCTACTTCACAACCTCATTTGCACTGTGATCATCTTCTTCATTACATGCATCTTACTCTCACTTGTGCTGCAACATTTTCCTTGAAGATTACAAGCACCATGTTTGTGATCACATCCTGAGATGTGTCACATTTTTTTTTTACACGACAACCATGTTCTTCAAAGCCTATATCACTACCCCACTTGTGTTGCAGCCATTTTTATTTCTAGACTTGTGCTACAACCTTGCCAGTATCGTATCCATATCCTCTGTGATTTATGCGGCAACTCTTCTTGCATTATAGACATCACTACTGACAAACTTTTGATATTACTTCGTTCGCTCTGTAATCACTTTTTTTTAGACTCTGTTACAACTTAACGTGTGATATAACTGGCTCTTTTTAGATCTGCATCGCAACCTCACTTACATCATTATCATTACCACTTTCTAAATTGCACCAGGGCCTGGCTTGCATTGTTAGTGTATCTTTGTAAAACTTTGTAGCTATCACTTTCTAAACTTGAGCAGTAACCTCGCATACACCGCTATTATCTTGTTCAAGAACTATGCTCCACGTCACTTGACGCAATAATCTTCTTGCAGACCTATGCCAATACCTAACATGCATTTTAGTTGTCTCCTCCAATCAAAGGCAAAGGACAAAGCACGTGCAATCAAGGATTTGTAGGCAAGAATAATTCAGAGCATGATTTTTTAAAAAGGTGATAGACCTGAGACGAGGGAACATAGAATCCTATTAAAAGAATCTCTCCCCCTAGAATTCTACTCTAACATGAGCAGATAATAATAAAGAATGATATGTCTCAAGAATATATTTGTGTTTTCCATCAACAACATCATTTTGTTTAGGTGCGTCTCCATAGAAGTGCGATGTATTATTCTATCAGAAGAAAGTAAATCATGAAATTATTAAAAGTGTGCTTCTAGGTCACATCTAAAATACTTTATGACAGGTTGAATCTTGGGCTTTAATAAATACATGAAGTGTATTATGACTATTAAAAAACGAAGTTGATGCTTCATAACATAAACTCAACAATAATGAGTATAATCTGTAGAAGTAGAAATTCCAGCTGCTGTATCGATTTGCTGAAGTTCTGTGCTCTATCAGCTCCAAAGTCTATCCTGCAAGCTCAAACTGGAATAAGAAAAGAAAAAGAGAAGTGTGGAAAAAGAAATTTTCCTTTGATTCTTCTTGCCCGCCAAGCTTACAATGTAAGGAATAAATATAGGCAGATATTACATAAAGAAATCATAACTAACTGTCAGAAGTTGTTATAATTATGGGACTGGTGAATGAATCTGATTTGCAGCAGAAATTGTAATGGCTGTACCACCATAAATCATCATAACCGGGCACAAGAATGATAATACTGTATTGATCTTATTACTGCCCCTCAAATTGAGGATCCTTAGGGATAGTCAATTTGCTTTGAATAGCATGAAATTACGGTATTGAGAGACTTTTGGTAAAAATATCAGCAAGCTGATCCTTTGTAGTGATATGATGAACAATAATCTGCTTTGAATTAATACAATCACGAATAAAATGGAAATTTACCTCAATGTGTTTAGTTCAAGCATGGGAAACGGGATTATTACCAGAGCAATAGAGGAGATATTATCATACCAAAATGTAGTCGGTGAGTGTCAGCCAACTTTTTGATTTCGAAAAGTACTTTTATAGTTTTGCAAAGTAGATGATTTAATTTAACCTAAAAAGTATATAATTTTATAAAAATAGTGAATTTTAATTTTGAAAAAAAATGAGACCGACTGGATCTCATTTGCCCAATAATTTATATAATCATGCCCCTGTACCACAAATGATACACCTTCTTGAAAGATAAGTGTACCCCGCGGCGGTGGACACAATCATACAAACTACGAGGTTTGTGACATCCATTTGGTCTGCGAGCCTTTTATATGTGACCGACAAATTCCCATATTTAATACAAAGATTAAATAGAGTTATTTTACCTGGGTTCCAAGTTCCCTATAGAGTCAAACCCCTATAGTTAATTACATTTCAAGTGACGAAAGTCACTTGAGAAAACTCTCGATGATGATCAGTGGTTCTAGTCTTCAAGAATTCAAGGTTCGGGTTTTCAAGGTAGGACGTGGAAAAAATAAGTGGGAGTGGCTCAAGTGAGAACATTTCTTTCAGGAGTCCAAATGAAGTAAAGTGTTGGGGATGTCACAGATTCTGAGGAGAATCCTCAGTGACATCTCAAACTATCCTACTGTGTGGCTGTGTTTTAGAGAGGATTTTGTTTGAATGTTAAATCCCGTCAATTTTATTAGTTGGGAATTACACTTGTATAATAACTGGCTATGCAAATAACCCGCAAAGATAAGAGATTTTACGTCATTCTAGATGACAACCTCGGAACCTAAGGCGAGTTATGACTTACGCTGCACAACATAGTTGTGCAAGGGCCTAAAAGAGGGTGAGGTTTTACGTCGCTCTAGGCGAGTTACCTCAAAGTCTTATAGGTTGTTTAAACTAGGAAAGTTTAGTTGGTGTAGACTCATTCTGCTATTGTAGAATGATGACCACCTCCACCTGTAGTTCGCTCCAAACTCCTTGCAATGCTGCCCACGAAGTTGCTCCGAGTTCCTCGTCGCAGTAACAGTTCTAAAGTCTAAAGTTCAAAAAATTTTACCAGGTGTGTTTCAATGTCTCAGTTTGGTTGTCAATGGGGGGTTTAAGTTGATTAGAGCGATACCGATTAGGAATTTCACGGTTCCCTCGTTATGGTATCACTATTATCTTTTGAACTTACTTAGTTTAAATGAGTTGTGAAACTCATTTAAACCGGGGAGATCTCGTTAGCAACCGTGGGTTACCTCCTCCGAGAAACTCCCGTAAGTTCGAAAGAACGTGTTATGTTTTGTTTTTTTTTATTTTGAAAATGTTGTTTAATTTTGAAAAATCGTTTTGTTTTGAAAGTGAGATTGTATTCAGTACCTGCATAATATGTTAGAGCAAGAGTAATTGCAATAAAGAAATAACAACAAATAGCATGTACCTGCATACGTGGCGTATCTGCTACTGCAATTTCTGTTGCATGTTTAACTCACAAAACACAATATAATTTGCAGGAAATTTAAGTAAATTGCAGAGATAAGAAAACAGTAGAACAAGTTGTAGTAACAACTAGGAATTCCATAAGAGTTGATCCTAAGGTCTCCTATAACTCTTTACTGCAACCAGCGAGCTAATATGGTGATCCCACGATCTCCTATGGCTCCGGTAAGCAACTAGCAAATGTGTACGGTGATCCCACGACTCCGGGCAGCAGCTAGGAACTTCAAACAACACCTGTATGACTTCCTATGAACCCAAACAGTGGTTAAAACAACCCTCAAATGATGTGTTTAATTCTTCCAAAACAATGATTAAAACAATCTCCGAATGATAGTTTTAATTCCACCGAAACAGTGATTAAAACATCCCCCAAATGATGAGTTTAGTTCCACCAAAACAACGATTAAAACAGTCCCCAAATGATGGGTTTAGTTCCACCAAAACAGCGATTAAAACAATCCCCAAATGAGGGGTTTAATTCCACCAAAACAATGATTAAAACATCCCCCAAATAATGGGTTTAGTTCCACCAAAACAACGATTAAAACAATCCCCAAATGATGGGTTTAGCTCCACCAAAGAAGCGATTAAAACAGTCCCCAAATGAAAGGTTTAATTCCACCAAAACAACGATTAAAACATCCCTCAAATGAGGGGTTTAATTCCACCAAAACAACTTTTATTAACTCACAAAACGTATTTCTTAAAGCTCCAAAATGATGAGTAAAGCAACCCCCCCTCTCCCAGATGATCAGAGGTGACATGCAAACTCTTACCCAAAATTGCAGTAAGTTTTATATGGTATGAAAGATTCGCATGGCATGAATGCGATGCACAAAGTTTATATGTGAGATATGTAAATATATATTTGAATTGAGTGGAATGTTTTCTTCAATTCCCAAATCAGCTTAGATAAGTCAGTTCACAAGAAACCCTTATATTGCATGAATAACTTTCACCCTCTTCCACCAATCAAAAACAGAGGACCCTTAGATCTTTGCAAAAGTAAGAAGAAAAGCATGTAAACTTCAGATTTTGCACCATCTCTCACAAATCAAAGAGCATATGATCTTCAAATCTTTCTAAAAGCAAGAAGAAAAGCATGTAAGTTTCAGATTTTCCCCCATATGTAGCTGCTATCAGTAGTCGTAGTATCTAAGGAGAATGAGTCACATGGTTCCTACTCCAAACACTGAAGTATTCTAAATGAGTCTAGGGCAAGTTCTATAAATTTAACCTAATCATAACAATAACTATTCAAGATTAAGATTGCATCACATAGAACTAACATTTCCGTAAAAAGCAACAGGTAGAGAATATGGATGCATGTGTATAATTCTTCCTTAACTAAAGAAAATAAACTGAATTGTAAGCATATGAGTGCAAGAGTTTCAGCCTTCCTGCTGAATTCTCATCAAGAGAGAACAGTAGCCAGCTTCAATTTTATTCTTCTTCACAATTAAAGAATTGTATTCTTTCTTTACCTTCAATAGATTTAAAAGTTTTGATTAAGGTATCTATGTGAAAGAAAACAAAGTTTAAAGCGAGAAGTTTGGACATGTACTGAAGAATTAGATCACACAGTAACAGAGGCCTCTCCTGCGTGAAGAAGAGGGAGTGCGGGTAGACTCTTTTGTTCGCAGAAGAGGAGCTGGGGCCGAACAGGGGAGGAAGAAGGCGAGCGGGAAGCTTTCTGCGATGAGGGAGCCGATCAGGGTATGATCGAACAAATCTAAGGAGGAGAGGAAGGAGGCGAGTTTTCCTGTTCGCAGAGGTGGAGCAGGTGAGCGGAGGAGCGGGTAGGAGCAGGCGAAGGCGTCGAGCGGGTAGGAGCAGACGAAGGTGTCGAGCGGGAGGTGGGATCGAGCGAAGATGGCTTCGGTGCGGGAGACTGGATCGAGCGGCTCTTCTGTCGCGTTCGAGAGGGAGGAGCAGGCGATCGTGCAGGAGACAGGATCGAGCGGAGATGGCTTCGGTGCGGGAGACGGGATCGAGTGGCTCTTCTATCACGTTCGAGGGGGAGGAGCAGGCGAGTGCGAGCAGGGAGGCGAGGATCTCTGTCGAGCGAGATCGAGCAGAAGCAGGAGCAGACGTTCCGGAAAGGCAGAGGAGGAAGACCAGTCGAGAGCCTCGAGCGGGAGAGAGAAATAGGCAGCGGGATCAATAGTCGTTACTGGCAGGGAAATTAATGAATTCCAAATACAGAGGGAGATTAAATGGAAAACATTAAGGCCTGAATTAATTTTAATTAATACAACATTTAAATAATCCATTTGAATTTTGAAATTTGAATTTCAAATTCAGGTAAGCTGGTGCCTAGCCCGTGTTCAGTCCGAGTCCATCCTGAATCGAACCCGAGTCGAACCTGGGCTGAGCCCGGACCCGCACACCGCTAATTAAAAGAAACGTGCATCAATTTTCGTGGAGTTCGCGCGAATGTGGAATTAAAGCAATATGAGTCTCTTTTCCAGCTAAAGTCGACTTTCCGGACGCGTCGGCGCGGTCCGTTTCGTCATTCGGGGTCGTCCGAACGAGTTTGCTGACGGGCAAGTCAATTTAAGCCAAAGTTGTGTGGGGTGCGACTTGTGCGCAAAATGTGGCGTTATCAAGCGTTCGGGTCGCAAAGGGGTTCCCTAGGGGCTGCTCCTATTAATGTAGGAACTCGACTCGAGTTTCATGTGTCAATCCTAATCAACTCAACAGAATGCCGAGGACTTGGGACTGCCCATGCGAAACTTGAAGGAGTGACGGGGTGACTCGAATTTTCTAAATGGTGTGGGTTCTGTACTAGTCTTCTAGGAGGGTCAAACAAGAGAAGCCTAAAGCTAGACCCTAGGCTCTAAAAAGAGAAGTGAAAACCTCATTCGAAAATGAGGTCAACAGTGAGTCAATAGATAAACCAAACTCAACAATAAGTCTTTGAAGCCATATGAGATCGGTGACAGCTGTGGCCAAAGCTCTGCACTCCACTTCAGTAGAAAAAACGAGCCATAGTGGACCGTTTCTTTACTGTCCATGATATTGGAGTGGATCCTGGAAATGTGCAACAATCATTTATGGAATTTCTATTGAAGGAATCACCAACCCAATTAGAGTTAGAATATGCTTGAAGTTGTAATTTGTCACAATAGATTGAAAGACCATATTGAAGAGTTTCTTAATATATCTGAGGACACGTTTGAGTTGTTTATGAAGATTTGTTGGATCATGCAGACCTTGGCATAAAAGATTAACACAAAGGAGATGTCTGGCCTTGTGAGGTATTATAGTGATCCAATCAAGTGCCGATAAAGAGTAGAGGATATGTTTAAAATGGAGGCTGTTGTAGATGAAGTTTTGGAAGTTGTGGGATTTTGAAGAGGTTTGCAGTCCTTCATACCAGCTCGATCTAGTATTTCCTAGGCATAATTGGATTGATTTAGATGAAGTCCATAATTTGTGGTAGTAGATTGGCTGCCTAGAAAAACAGATAGGTGCCCCAATGTCCTCATATTGAACCTATAATGAAGGTTGGATATCAATTTGGAGATTGTCGAAGTGTTATTACAGGTGAGAAAAATGTCTTCGATATAAATGAGAAAATACAATGTAATGTCGTAAGATTGTATATAAGTAACGATGGATCCACTTGGATTTGAGAAAAACCATATAGTTTAAGATGATAAAAAAGAGTTGCAAACCATTATCTTGGGGATTGTTTAGACTATAAATGAATTTTTGTAACAAGAAAACGTAGTTTCAATATTGTGGATCAATGAAAACCCATGGGTTGATGCATGTAAACATTTTCTTTTAGAGCCATGAATGAAGGCATTTGAGACGTCCATTTGAGTGATCGGCCAATTGTGATGTATAGCCACCATAAGAAGAGCTCGAATGGTTGACATCCTTGCCACAACACTGAAAGTTTCAACATAATCGATACCGAATTCTTGATTGCTACCTTGGGCCACAAGCCGAGCTTTATGACTAACAATATTACCCGTCGAATCATATTTTGTACGATATATCCATTTTTAACCAAGAACCGTTTGGTTAGTAGGTGGAGGCACTAATATCCAAGAGCCTGTGTTTGTAAAGCTTGGAATTCTTGAGCCAACAATTCTCCATTTATGGTATTTGATGTCAAGGATATAGCATTTAAGATCTGAATTTGTGATGATATTATGCTGTAAATCAAATATTTGCTTTGGTTTAAGATTCCTGGTTTTGGAATGAGTGACCATGGGATGAGAAGAGGTGGACAAAATTGGTAGATTGGATATTTCGGTTGTTGAGAAGAGTGGAGCTGGAGATTTGGGAGTTGTTGTGGAAACAGTTGAATGATTTGAATTTGAAATAGAAATATGTGAAGTGGAAGAAGATGTTGAATATATGATATGTGAAGTGGAAGATGTTGAATATATGAAAAAAGGACTGAGAAGTAGAGGATGGAGCGGTGGACTTTGCGATTATGTAGTTTTGGGAGAATTTACGAAGGTATGGAATGGTTTCGGCTATTTTTCTTTTGAAAATAAGATTTTAAAATTAAAATTTAGAATTTAATATATATATATATATATATATAATGTAATTTTAATTTTGTGAAAATGGTATCCTTTATTTTTGAAAAATGATGAAACCGAGTAGACCTCATGTATCTAATAGTTTAAATAACTGAGGACAATACCATAATTGATATATCATCTCGAAGGATGAACGTATCACTTATTAGTAGGCTTAACTATCTAAACTTAAAAGTTTATGATTCTATTTTGGTTTACGAAATTTATAGCCGACAAATTCCTCTATCTAATACACAGATTAGATAAAGTTTAGATTAATCTGGGTTTTTAATTCCCTCTAGAGGCAAACCCCTATAGTTAATTACATCTTAGACAACCGAAGTCACCTAAGAAAACTCTCGATAATGATTAGAGGTTTCGTCTTTAAGAATTCAACGTTCAAGTTTTTACGATTGTTCATAGGAAAAGTTAAATGGGATAGGTTCAAATAGGAACAGTTATTTCCGGAATCCAAAGGAACGAAAAGTAAGAGATGTCGAAGTTACTGAAGAATATTCAGTGACACCTCAAACTATCCTATGATTTGACTTTACGTTTTTGAAAGAAAAATTATGTGATATTTCAGTCTTGTAAATTATTTAGATATTCGAGACTTGTATCTACATTTCATATGTAAATGACTCGAGGAAATGTGAGGATTTATGTGGTACCGAACGACGACATCAGAAGCCTAAAAAGTTGAGGACTTATAACGTACGATATAAAATCGTAGAAGGTCCTAAAAGATAATGTGAGGATTTACGTCGTGCAAGACGAACTACCTCGACATCCTATAAGTATGTTATTTAAATCTATCGAAATCCAGCCGAAACTTCTCCTGCCGTCTCTCTGCTGTTACCTCGACCTCATCCGAAGATGAATTGTCATTTGCTCCAGATTTGTCGTCTCGATCGCTGCCGGGGATAAATCACCAATTGACAATGTCATCGTCTCGTCCCGAGAAGAAGGGAGGAAGAAGAGAGAACTATGCCTCGAAAGGTCTATCCTAGAGGATTGTATAAACATACTAGGAGAACTTATATTTAAAAGTTTGAATGTAGGTGAATGTTTATAATACAATATAGTACAAGAAAGAAACAATTGTGTAGTGACGTACTGTAACAAGAAGAGACTGAAGAAAAATTATGGAAATGAAGCAACATAATAAAAGGAAAAACTATGCAATAAAAAAAAGGTGTGTAGTAAGGAACAAAACTGAAACAACTAAGTGTACCTGATTAAGTCTGGCGATGCTACAAAACATATTACAATTGCATAATATAAAGGGGTTAGATAAATATTTGCAAATGATGAAAGAAATATTAAGTGATAAGCATATGAAAATTTAAAGTGGAATATTAGTTTTCAATTTGAGTTTAGGCTCAAACTAGACTTTTTTTCTCTTTTATCTCGATCCCACAGACAACTGATATGTCGAAGTCTACCTACCAATATCAACTAGAGGCCACCAACGAATCAGACAGCCTTAGACCCTATTGTTTAATGAATATGTGAACGGAGTAGTATCTGAACTCCTCAAAGTGTAGTGCACCTATATGTGAAATGTAGTATCTGAAATCATCAAAATGTAGTGCACCTATACATGACATGTAGTATATGAACTCATCAAAGTGTAGTGCACCTGTACGTGAAATGTAGTATTTGTCGTGCAGGGCATAGTGTGTGGTTTTCGTTGTATAATATCTGAGGTGCATTATGCTATTCGTGACGTAGTGTATGAACTGTATAGTGTGTATGTGAGTGCAGTATCTATTTCTTGTGCAAGCGTAATTTCTGTGTAAAACCCGTAGTATCTGTTCTTTCCTAAGTGTAGTATCTGTGCAAAGATTCGTAGTATCTGTTCTTTTGTGGCTACCAATTCTCGAACCTTTTAAACAAAGTTAGAGCTGTTGACGATCTAGGGGTGAAAGGGCGTCGCACTAATTGAATATTAATTTTTTACTTTCACCTATAAGAAGAGCTGATCAATGGTTCTCTTGCATTATTGCCTGTTACCCCTCATCTCGAACTAATAGGCCACCGCAATATTTCATATGCTCATCCAACAAAATTATATATATATCATATCAAGAAAGTGAGAGGAGTAATCATTTAAGTATTTATATGATGTCCACTTTCCACCTTTAGGCTCAAACTGTAAACCTGTACATATGATTATTGCATGCTCTATCGGTTTTTCAAGGAGAAATAGGTTTCTATTCTCATGTTGCTAAATTAAAACTCATGAAATTTATGTAACCATGAAGCCAATTCCAACAAGAATCTAAACCATCACCAAAAGCTTAAAACTGAAGTGCTATGAAGCTTACAACTGGACCACAAAAAGTTGATCTCGGCAAGGGACGGAACTCAAGTTCCAAACAATCATTCGAAACCAATATACGAATCCTCAAAGTATACTTTCAAATAGAGATAATTAGGGACATAAAATCCACCCCAAATAATTGTTCAAAGCCTGTATATAGATTTCTAGACATGTTTCAAATGGAGTGGCTAAAGATACAAAACCAGTCCCAAAAAAAAAAATTTCAAAATCTACATGTAAACATTTCATGAATATTTCGAATGGGGTAGTTAGAGGCATAAAACCATGACTCTTAAATATATTTCAAAGACAAAATACCATTTCTCAACTTTTTTTTGAAAGAGACAGCAAGTGAAGCTAAGAAGCGAATCCCAAACATATTTTTCAAGCCATAAAAATGATTTCCATTATATATTTAAACAATGGGCAACAATAAGAACCAAAACCGAACCTCAAATGTATTGCCATAAAAATGATTTCCATTATATATTTAAATAAAGGGCAGCAATGAGAACCAAAACCGAATCCCAACAGAGAGTAAGAACCAGAACCGAACTTCGGCGAGGAGCAAGAACCGAAACCAAATTTCAACAGAGAGCAAGAACCATAACCGAACTTCAGCAAGAAGTAGCGACCAAAACCAAACTCCAACAAAGAGCAAGAACCAGAACCGAATTCCAATCATAATGCAAAACTACAGTCTCTGGCCAAAATAAGTCAAACCGAGCCCAACACAGAGATCATACTCAACTATCAAAGATGGACAAAACGAGTCTCGATCATAAGGTAAAACCATAATTCCAAATCTAATCAAAATGATCTCAACATATAATTTTGAAATAGGAGCAACAAATCCGACATTAAAACCAAACGAGGCAATATCCAACAAGTATATAATCGAATAAGAACAACAAAGAGAACAAGAAACTAACCTCCAGCCAAAACTAAGCCAAACCGGCCCCAACAAAAGGGCTAGCAGATAGAATAATATTTTGAATACAACTCAATTAAGAAAAGGGAACTGAATCAAGATAATTCTTAGATAAAACTGAGCTCAATCTCATACAAAACCAAACCGAATCTTAGACAAAAAACTGAAACTAGCTTAAAGGCCAAATTGACTCATCCAAAGGAATAAAACCGAGCCCCCATGTCAAGACAGAATCATTAAGGAATCCAGATGTAATATGAGCCAAATCAAACCGTCAAATGACTATCCAAATTATATCAGTGATTCTTAGCATATATTCGTACAAAAGGGCAGCAAGAAGCATAAAACTAAGCCCCAATCAGTTTTCAAAACCATAAAATGATTTCCAATCATATATCCGAGCAAAGGGACAACAAAAGAACATGAATTAAGCCCCAATATGATTATTCAAAACCAAAATATAATCTCTAGCATATGTATTCGAATAAAGGGCAGTAAATAAATGTATAAACCAGTTCCTCAAATCATGTGTTCATAATAGAACATAATCTCCCAATGTACATTCGAACGAAGGCAAAAGAAGTAATATAGATACAACATTAATTCATCGAAACCAAGCTCAAGAATAACCACATAAAAAAAAAAAAATCTAACCTCAATTTCTTTTTAGCTCAAGAAATGAAAAGATTGGGGAAAGATCAAAAGGAAATGAACCTCAACACTATATTTCTCCAAAACCTCCAAAGAAGAATCACACCCTAATCTTCCCCTCCCGTGGCGTATTTATAGGTAAAGGCGAGGTGGATTCACGGCAAGGAAGCTCACGACCTCAAGGCTCGGCAAGGGGCCCACGTCCAGGGTTATGCATTTGGGCTGGAAAAATCGGTTAGCGACGGGCTATCGATGAGGCTACCGACGACGAGAGTTCGGCAAGGGAAGAGATGACCGCAGACTGGCAAGAAGACCTCACGGTCCAGCTAGGGCAAAGAACATGGGCGTGAGGAGAGGAAGCGAGGGCACGTAAGGGGAATTAGATTTGGGAGTTTTCTTTTTTTTTAACATTTTATAATATATATATATATATATATATATATATATATAT
>NEWO01000459.1:63924-74125 GCA_003013225.1 Phalaenopsis aphrodite | reverse complement strand
AATTTCGTGCAACTTACTTGTGCGTAGTGCCCCAACAAAATGGATGTCCTTCCTAGCTAAAATTGACGTCTCGGACTCAACGACGCAATCCGTTTCGTCATCTGGAGCCAGACAAATTTGTCGACGATCGCGCCAAATTAACTTTGATTCGCGCGCGCCGCGCCAAATGAAATTATTTTAAATCGATCGGAGCCGTTTAGCGAGTAAGATGAAAATATTGACCGATCCTCGCATAAGCAACAACCAAAGTCAAATACGACGCTCGCAGTGACAAGTCAAATGTCGCGCATGTCACAGGGTCCCCTATGTCTTTTAAATTTCTATAGGAGTTCAATTTGAGCTTCAATATGTCGGCTTTTCGTCTGACTCAATTGAATATTGAGGATCTAAAACCGTCCATATGAAACTGCAAGGAGCGAAGAAATTGCTTGAATTTCGAAGTGGTGTGGGTCCCAGTGTAGTCCTCTAACAGAGTCAAAATAGTGAAATCTTAAGGCTAGATCCTAGGGTATCTAGAAAATAGAAGACTTCAAAATGAGGTCAACAAATGGAAAGACGTTCTTGTAGAATACAACATGACGAGATATTGTGATTTTGCCTGTGGTAGGATTATAACACTTTAGTCTTTGCATTTTGTGGAATAACCAACGAAAATACATGGAGTGGAACGAGACATAAACTTGTTTGAGGATTGAGGTTGCAACCATGGATAATATAGACATCCAAAGGTTCAAATAAACATATAATTTGGATGTTTGTCGTGTAAGAGATGATAAAAAGTATTTCTAGTGTTATGAGATGGAGATAAGTAATTAGATAGACAACGGTAAGAAGGGCGTCTACCAAAATATTTGGAGGTATGTTTGTGTCAAGGAATAAAGCACGCATTTTTTCCAAACTATGTTGGTTTTTACGTTCCGCAAGGTCGTTTTACTCCGGTGTATACAGACACGAATATCGATGGATAATACCGTATTGAGAAGAAATGTTTTGAAAGGTAGTGTTGCAATATTCACCTCCCTGGGTGTTAAGTTGCTTTTCAGCAATTGTTTTAAACTTAAGAAAACCAGAGAGTACATTAGATTTGTATTTCATAGGATAAACCTAACAAAATTGAGACATATCATCAATGAACGAAACATAGTATTCAAGTCCTTGATTTGAATCAACGGGGGACGGGCCCCATACATCAATATGTGTAAACTCTCAAATAGTAGAACAACTATTAGTGGATAAAAGAAAAGATAAACGGTGACTCTTTGCTCCTAAACATGAATTACATGAAGAACTAACAAAAGATTTTTGAACTTTAGAAAGAAACAAAAGAAGTTGAAGGAGAGTCGTTTGTGAAGGATGTCCGAGACGACGATGCTAGTTGATTGGTGACTAAGTGGCAGCAATCATGGCACAATGAATTTGAGATGGCAAGATGATGGAGTAGAGGCTCTTACTGTTGCGGCCTTGGAGTATCATGGAGTTGGTTGTCATATCCTTGAACCATTAGCATCAAATGAGACAGAATAATGATTGTCAAGAGTTAATTGATGAAATGAAATCAAATTATGAGATAATTTTGGAACATGATAGATTTGAGAAAGTCGAAGCTTACGAGTTGGAGTTGGTAAAAGCCCTTTACCAGTTTTACTTATGGGAACCGCTTGACCATTTCCAAGCAAAACCTGATCAAATACATATTATGGTTGAATGTTGGATATTTGAGCAGAATCTGAAGTTAGGTGTATTGTAGCTCCAGAGGCAAGTAATCGGTCTGTGTTTTGTTGTGTAGATCCATTAAATAGTGCCTGAGGTGATTGAGTAATAGAAACATATTGAAAATTACCTCGATGCCAACAATTGGCTGCCAAGTGTCTGAATTTCCGACAGATTTAGCATTTGATAGCAGCCTTTGGAGTTACCAGTGTTACTTATGGGAACCGCTTGATCATTTCCAAGCAAAACCTTATCAAATACATATTATGGTTGAATGTTGGATATTTGAGCATAATCTGAAGTTAGATGTGTTGTAGCTCCAGAGTCAAGTAACCGGTCTGCGTTTTGTTGTTCAACCTCCTCTTCCTTAGATTTGGATGATTGCGACCTCTGCTAAGAGTTGAATGTGACCCGCGACCTCTGGGTCTGCCTCGAATCATATTCAAAGCAAATGTGGGATCTGATGTATTAGAATCTTGAGCCGCTTTAGCAGCTTCATTAGCGAGGTTTGTCTCATCATTACATAGCAAGATATACAAATCATCAATTCTTATTGGTTGGAGACTTGATCTTATGGCTGTTTTGGATACAATATAGCTTGGAGACAAACCATTTATTGTATATAGAACATGATAGATTTCAGGATTAAGTGGAGCTTCAGAAGCAGCTATAAGATCTACTTTAGCTTTGATTTGAGAAAGATATTCAATCATAAACTGATTTCCCATGGAAAATGGCGAAGCTCGTTCTTGAGCTAAGGAGACGAGCTCTATTTGTTGATTGTAAGCATCATTTAAGGGTCTGTTTGGGGCAGCTGCAGCATCGCTATCCTAAAAAGCTGCTGCGGGGAAGCTAACTGTCTGTTTGTTGCAGTTGTATGAAAATAACTTTGGTACAATTGTTTCTGAAAAAATGACCATTATGCCCCTATTTAGTAAAGTTGTTTAAAGCAAAACTATGACAATCATATATTTGATATTTCAGAAGCAAAAATTTATTTCAAAACGTCACAAAAATTCAGATACACAACTCTTTTAACAGTGAGTACCGAGAGTACTAAAGAATAAGAAAAAAAAGTCAGATTGCTCAAAAAAAAAAATCCTCATGCGGAGATCAACAGAACCAAGCCAACCAATCTATGAACGAATTTTTTTCTCTCGCACAGCTAACTAAACAAAAAATCAAGCCACAAAAAACATGTACCATTCACATCAAATCCCTACATCCAATCCATACGAGGCATTCACATATATTCTTGTGAAAGAGCTATTCACATTCGCACAAAGGAGGAAGGTGACGAACCAAACTAAAAATAAAAAATCATGGCATTCACATATATTCTAGTAACAAAGAAGGAAGATGACGAACCAGCAAGTGTGAGATGTGTCAGAGAAGAGGATGGAGGGGAGGGAGGGGGAAGATAGCACCTTTTTTGTGCAAGAGCCGAAGGAGGTAGGAGAGGATTATGGCAGGATCGAAACGCCGCCCCAAACGAGGCCTAAGTGTACTCCAAATTTCAACACATAAATCATGATTTAAAATATAAGGTAAGATCTGTTGAGAAATAACTGAATATAATACTGATGCTATCCATAGGCTGTATTGAGGATTTGGAGTGTTGGATGATTGGTGGGTTGGAATATATGCTGGAGGAGCCACTATGGAACCAACCAAATAGCCCTTGAATCCATTGGCTCTAAACAACTTAACCACTTGAGATTTCCATGTGAGAAAATTATCCGAATTAAGCTGAGTATGGATAACATTCTTAATATTGGACATTAAGAATTTTAGCTGAGATGGAATCACACAGCCGATTCCATCAGATTTGTCGTTTGAAAGGATGCAGAAAAAATTGAGGGAGTTTGTGTGGTTGACATTTTTATCAGCCGTGAAAGGGAAGATGGAAACAAGATGTCAAATTCTTACAGGAAATAAAATAAATGGTGCTGTAGAGCAAAAAGCTCTGATACCATGTAGAAGTAGAAATTCCAGCTGCTGTACCAATTTCCTGAAGCTCTGTGCTCTTTCAGCACCAAGGTCTATCCTGTAAGCTCAATGTGGAATAGGAAAAGAAACAGAGAAGTGTGGAAACAGAAAATTTCCTTTGATTCTTCTTGCTCGCCAAGGTTACAATGTAAAGAATATATATAGGCAGATATTACATAAAGAAATCTTAACTAACTGTAGAAGTTGTTACAATTATGGGACAGTGGATGAATCTGATTTGCAGCAGAAATTGTAGTGGTTTTACCCCCATAAATCATCATAACCAGGCACAGGAATGATAATGCTGTATTGATCTTATTATAATCATCAATAAATTAGATTATTTTGAGAGGCTCCTTTTATGAAAATTTGAGAAGGCCCTTATACATTAGAATAAATTCAATCAAATGGTACGAGAAAAGAGAAAATCATTTTATTGAAAGGTAATACAGAAATTTTTGTCAATTTGTAGCCACAATAGTTAGAAATATTATATTCTTACAATCTTTCTAATGCTCTCATAGAAACTAAGTATTTTAAACGAGCAGACAAAACCTGACCCAAACAGCAATGCCATAAATAAAAATTAGATGATGAAGGATTCAAATGAAAAGAAGATAAATTAACTTTTACTGTTACTAACTTATTATCCATTCAACAAATATGATCCTCCGTACCTATTGCTTGTCCCAATAAGCCTCTGGGAGCATGAATCCTGAACATCAAGTGACTGAAAATGAGATCGTGTAGATAAAATCATACAATTGCTCAATGAAAACAAGATTTAATATATGATGAATATATATGGTATGTATTAGGAAATGATAATTTACATGTGAATAAAATCAACACCTACCATCAACAGTCATGACTAATATAGGAGTTATGGGCGTCAAAGAAATTAATGATGAAGAGTTATGAGACATATGATGAGAGAAAATAACTTAAAGAGCTTGGGGTTGACAAACCTGCACAGACATGAAGCAAATATGTGTGGCAAGGAACTTTTTAAACTGATCAATAAGAAAATCTATGGGGGAACTTACAAATGCAACTTCTACAACATTAAGTTGTTGAGGCTTAGGCTTATAAGAGTTATAGATCCCAAAGTTCTTTAGTCGTTTCATTACCCGATGTTAGTTTATGTTTAAATAAAACTTTTTATCCATGTTATAATCTTTGAATTTTATACCTCCAAAACATCTAAAATTCTCTTCAAACTTTTTTTCGTTCGAATCATTGGTTTGTAGTAAAGTTTTATAAGTATAGCTTATCACCTTTTTTCATTCAAGGATTTTTTTCATCACATAATTTTAGAATGAATATATCCATATATGTATGTATGTATGTATATATTACTATTCTCATAGCAGTAGATTGCAATGAACCACTTTAATCACTAGTCATGACAAGTAAAATAAAAAAAAATCTAAATGCGATAAAACACGAGATGCAAATGTCAAAATCGAGCAATCTCATTGCTGTAGATGACAATGAATCACCCTAATCCTAGCCATGACTAGTAAAATAACAAAAAACTCAATTCGACAAAACACGAGATGCAAATGCTAATATCGAGCAATCTCATAGCACTAGATTGCAATGAATCACCTTAATCACTAGTCATGACAACTAAAATTGTAAAAACTCAATTTGATAAAGCACGAGATGCAAATGCCAAAATCAAACGAAAAGTAAAATAAAAAAAGGGAAAAATACTTGACAAAGTTGTATGAGGAATCTTCTTAGAACAATACTATTAGAAGTATTAGCTTTATTTGCTTTCTTTATTTAGCTTCATTTTTTTCTTTATTTTTCTACTTTTCCATATTTATATATTCCATATTTTTGTTTTGAATTTAAATCATTCTTTTTATGTGAGTCTTATAATGTGTATTTATACACCTCTTTTCTATCAATGAATTATGTTGCTCTATTATCTAAAGTTTATATGGTATCAGAGTTGTGGTTTTAACCCTAGCAGCCATCGATTTTTTTTCAAGCCGGCCAGATCTTCCTCTAGCCTGCCGGATCTCATTCCAGCTGGCCTGATCAATTTCTTGTTTTTCTTCCTACGGTTCTTCCCAGTCAGGTTCCCGCTGCTGCTTCCTCATATATTCCCAAGCATTTTTTCTTCCCGCAAGACTTCCTAGTCGGTTTCTGTCCACTCGCTCTTTCCACGGTTCTTCTCAGCCGACATTTGTGCTTGTTGTTCTTGCCAGTCAACATTTGCAACAGCTAATCCTTCAGCCAAAACCAACCATACTGCAGTCAGATCTTTCTAGCAGATGCTTCCAGCGGGCGGCCCAATTTCCCTCCTGCAGCTGAAACCCTCCCATGTCTCGCAACCCAACATCACCTTTAGCTCAAAAGAAATCACGACGGACTCCTCAACCATCGACCCTCTTTCCGACAGTCTACTTAAGTCCATCGGAGGATCGACACCAATCTCAATCCCTCCACAAACCGGATGACCAAAATACCAAATGAACTTCTTAATCACCACCCATAAACTTAATGACTCTAGCTTTCTCTACTGATCGTTTCATTATTTGTTAAATGACACGTGAAATTTGGCTATTTCATCGGTATGATTCATGAACCTCCGAAGATTGGCTTAGGATATGCAACATGGGAAGTGGAGAATTCCTTGGTCATGTCGTGGGAAAATTATTGTGTTCGGAGACCTGACGTAAATTTGTGTCCGGACACCAATAAAATAATGACCTGTGTAAATACGGGTCCCACTGGTAAAAAAACAAAAACAAGCATTTTTTGAACGTGCGACCTGCCCCGAACCTACCCAGAGCTTCGAAAGTGTGCAGTTTGGCATTTTTTAATCCCGCCAAGTTCTTCGAAAAATGCCTAAATATTATAATACATATTCATAAAATTAAATATGATAAATTATGATTAATTAAACAAATTTAAATAACAAAATCATCATATTTTAAAAAAATTAAATCCTATAAATTATAATATATAACAAATTATTAATAATAATATATTATTATTAATCTGTTACTTATACAAATAAATATATTACATACATCCTACCCAATGTTTTTAACCTGACCCAACCAGAACAAGCCCGATGTTTCGAAGAACAACATGTTATTTGCGGCAGCTGTATTTTTTTTGTATTTTTCAAGATTTATGCTACAACCCCACTTATTTCATCGGCATCACCGCTTATTAACTTTCGGTGTTACTTCACTCATACCAGAATTGTTTTGTTTGTAAACTTTTGTCAAAACTTTAATTGTTAAAGTTGGAACCGTGCTTGCATCATTTTCATTATCGCTTTCTGAATTGCACCACGGCCTTGCTTGCATCATTAGTGTATTCTTATATAACATTGTTGTAGCTATGTCCTTCTAGACTTGCACAGTAGTCTTGCTTGCCCCACTATTGTCTCCTTCAAGAACTATGGCTCCACATCACTTTTTTTGCACTCATTCTTGCTGATCTATGCCACCACCTTATGTTGTAGCTTTCTCCTCTAAAGCCTACCTTCAACCCTAATTGCGTCGTGGTCAGTTTTGTATCTAGAACTACATTCTAATCTTATCAACATCACAGTTGGGTCTAGCGAAGCTTTGCGTAATTTTTCCTTACATAGGCTTGCATCATAGTTGGCTTCATCTAGGATATGACAGTAGCCAACTTCGTCCATGCAAAAGCACTTGCTGTTACATAGATAGTAAACATGAGCAACATGCATGAGGACCTATTTTGGCGCCTTTGACTGTTTTTTTCAGTTATGAAGATTCATCTCGAGTAAAACCCTCCAATTATTTAAGGTGAATTGCTCTTGTACTAATTTTCTTATAAATATTGGATATTGCATGGTTATGGTGGACCCTATGATTTTATCTCTTTCAAGTGTTTTCCCATTTAAAGCAATCTTATGTATGTAATATTTCATAAATAGAAAAGCAAAGGCAATCATGATCAATCCTTGCTCCGACTTAATTCCCTTCACACAATTGAACCCAACCTTTACAAGTTGTAGTAGGTTCTTTCATTCTGTGTGGTTACGTTAATGTTTCGGCAGTGGAATATATCAGTAGAGTAGTTATATTCTTAACCTCTACAGTTTACCTGCAGAGATACATCCCATCTGAGTTTGGTTTTGATGTTGAGCGTCTTGATATAATGGAGCCAGCCAAAAGCCTCCTTGGGGTTAAGGCTAGAGTCAGGCAGCGTATTAGAGAGGAAGGTGTCCCCTATACTATTGTCTGTGGTGCACTTGCTGCTAACTGGTATTTCTTGCCAAGAATAGGCCAAGCCGGAGTCTCAGGTCCACCTACTGACAAAGTCTACATAGTGGGGGATGGCAATACCAAAGGTAGCAGCAACTTATAACAGAACCGTCAATTTTGTTTTCAAATTTAGGTTTTAATGTAAATCTTCTGAACCATTAACTTCTGGATTCCTTTGATAAGTTTCATTGGTTGGAGAAGAGGACACTGCGACGTACACGATCAAAGCTGCTGATGATCCAAGAACTCGGAACAAGATCATGTATTTGAGGCCTCCGGGCTGTGTCATAACTCACAATGAGATGGTTGATCTTTGGGAGAAGAAGACTGGCAAGAAATTTGAGCGGATCTATATCCCTGAACCAGAGGTCATTAAGAAAATTGAAGGTAAAGCTATAACTCAGACATTAATTAAACTTCTTTTTATGTGTTTCTCTTTAGGCATCAAAATTCTTGTGCATTGTCTGCAATGCTGCAAATCAAACTGTAGTTCTTTTAACAATATTTTGGTTAGATTCTCACATTCCTTTTGATATAAACCATCCTTTTTTTTTGTTTCTGTGAGCTGATGCAGAAGGTCCTCCTGATGTGAGTGGTAGTTACATGATTGCCCATGCTGGGTTTTTGAAGGGACAGACGATGATAGACATTGATACGTCATTTGGAGTGGAGGCTTCTGAGCTTTACCCTGAGGTCAAGTACGCCTCCATTGATGAGCTTCTTGATCGCTCTCTGTAGAGTTTTAGAGGTAATTACTTCAATATATAAGCATTTGAATTCCTCAATGTGGCAAAATGTGCTTTAACCTGCATGCTTATATCACGATGGACTTATTTGGCCTTTAGTATACGTTATCTTTGACTAAAATCTGGGAAACTCAACTAAAGACAAATGTTTGCCAGATTTTATGTTTAGGTAAGGGTCTATTTGGGGGTAAGGGTCTATTTGGGGTAGTTGCAGTTGTTGTAAAAGTAGTGTGGCTCCGAAAATTCTGACCACTCCCAGGACTCTTTGTGCATTTATTTATTTTTTTTGTTTTTGCATTGAGACAACTTTGAAGGGTCAAATATTCAGAAGGTAGTTTGGATTGTAGATAAAACAGTACCCAAAGATTTCACTCTCATTTTGTGAGGACTTTTTGATTTGGGGTTTGAGGTTTTCTATTATCACAAGCCCCTATGCTTAATTACCCTATCAATAACGGGAGAACTTTTTCGATTAAAGCTAATCATTAAGAATTCAATATTCAACATAAATAGCAGTAGACATATAATATTTTAAATTTCAAAATCTATCACTTGAAGCTTAAAATGAATTTTGGGGGAAATGAAGACGAAACTCAATCAAGATCCTATAGTTCTTTCATTTCAGGTCATCGTGGTTTCTGATCTACATAGTCAAAGGAGGTTGGCGACTCAACTTGATTTGAAGGATTCTTGTCAGCAACCATGGGTTGGTTGTTTAAGAGAATCTTGTAGATTTTAGTTGATTGTTTGTCTATGGGTATAAATTTAAATCGACCTTAACTAACAGAAAACTTTGTGTTAATCAATTGTGCCCTTATAATTCACAATTCATAGATTATAAAGTCATTGGGGAGCATAGGGACTGTGGTCATTATCGTAATATAATGATACCATTTGACGGCAACCATCCGGTCAACGGGTTGAGGTCATAACCACTACTTTGTTGTGTCATTTGGCTGATAGAAACTCGTGCCACATCATTACTAGCTTGCAATTGTTTTAATTGTGAATATAGACACTTTTTGTGAGCTGAAGTCAATCAAAATTTCGTCACATTCGACAAACTGTTACAGAGGGTGGATAAGATTTGCTTTAAATTTTTAGTGATTGATTTTAACTTGGATGATTTGATTTATTTACTTTAATTCTTTAGGTGATTGGTTTTAATTTGAATGACTTAATTTGTCGTTTTGATAAGGTGATTTGGAATTTGATTGTGCTTCCTATGAAAGAGGATTTTATTCATCCAAGTGTTTTGTTAATTGCTACCCGTCTTTCTTAGGGCGAGCGTCTTTCTCTGGCTCTTATTTTGCTCGCCAAGATATACAGAGTTCTACGGTTCATTTCTACATCTAACTTCTTGAAGATTCAAGATATCACATCATCTAGCTTCTTGAAGATAACATGATTTGGACTTTGATTGTGCTTCATACGAAAGAGGATTTTATTCATCCTAGTGTTTTGTTAGTTGCTACCCGTCTTTCTTAGGGT
>NEWO01000459.1:44920-57611 GCA_003013225.1 Phalaenopsis aphrodite | reverse complement strand
GACTTTTGTTCCACATTGGTTTATGAACAGCCATTGTTGTCGTTAAATTATCAGTAAATTGAGAGGGTATGCACCCTATTGGCTAATTTGATGACAATTGACCATCTAAGAGCATTGATAAGCTTGGTTCTTTTAAATTCAGTATTCAATAAATTTAAAAGGCTGTGTGGTGCTACACGGTAGTTTTTATAGTTTTTTAAAATTATTGTTTATCCGTGTTCTCAAAAGCTGCAGTTAAAGTAGTGTTTTCCCATCTTACTTGATTGCCGGCGGTTGTTGTTAGAAAACTATGATTTGACTTTTTTTTTTTTTTAAAAAAAATTGTGATAGTCACTATAGCTTTTTAAACAACAATTTCTTCTTCAGCAGTTTCACAGCTATTTGTTCAAATAGTTGTTGTTAGCCCAAACAAAAACAATTTTCTTTTCGGACTTCAAACGTAGCTCTACGTGCAGAATTTTAGTAATATACCGTCATGTGTGTTATATCAGACTCACCTAAAAAAATATTAAAGTTGAACTGCGGACTCCGCAATAAACCTGAAATAATCTTCGCGGTGTCATTTCAATAACTTTGAATTATTCACTGCAGATGTTATTTCGGGATTATTTTGAGGTTATTGAAGAGAACCTTATATATTCTACTTCAATGACCTTGACATAAACTCAACAACGTTATTTCAAGATTATTGAAGTGGAACCGTGGAAGTTATTTCAATATTATTTCTGGGTTATTTTGGAGTTATTGAAGTGAAATATACGAGTTTCTTTTCAATAACCTTGAAATAATTTCCGCGATGTATTGTTAGAGTCTGCACGTAGAGCTACGTCTGGAGCCCAGATTGAAAATTTTCTTCCCCAAACAGGCCTTAAATGAGTCATAAGATAATAAATTAAGGCTTTAATCTTAAGCAAATATGGAGTCGGTTCTGGGGCAATAATATAAGTCAGAGGGGGCAAATGTGAATTCTCTACAAATAAATTTTTAAATTTCAGAGGCCCCTCCTGAATAGTATGTAGGTCATGATTCACATTAATGAAATTGATATGAATTTTATACTAATTAAAAAACCAAATGAATTTTTTTTAAAAAAAAAAATTAAGGGGCATTTAAATGCTACCACCATGCAAATCCTTCGTAGCACATAAAAAATATCTTTTCATGCATAGGTAGGGTTGGTGTTAGATCTATAAATAAATAAGAATTGAGTTGAATGTACGAAAATCTTCCAAAAAGGCTTGTCAACTTAGCGAATGAATTTAACACGAGTTTATTAATGAATCGAACATGAACTGTTACCGAGCAACTAGTTGTTTAGACAACCCTGTGAACATGTAGGTTTCTAAAAAGGGGGTTTTTTTTTTTTTAAATCATTTAAAATTGGTTAGATTTTTTTTTTGCTTATTGGTGTGGGGAGAAGTGCACGTGCCTAATTAAGTAAACGTGCAACGGGAGGTGCGTGAAAAGTATTTAGTTGAAGGGGCAAAAACGTAATTATAATTTACGTTTTATTAAAAAAATATTATTTATTTAAAACATATAAAAAAGTTACTTTTTAGTTGAAAATAAAAAAAATTATAATAAACGTGCCGTTTATTGCATTTTTATATTTTTAATTAAAAAGTTAAATATAATATTATTAAATTAAGTGAAAAGACTTGAAGGAAATATTGTAATTAAATTCTATAATAATTAAGATTATATAATGAAAATAAAAAATTTATCATAATATTATATTAGGTATTATTATATGATTAATATAAAAAATCGTTGGCCAAACCTGGCCAAAGGGCTGCAATGGCCGGAGTGAGCCAATGGCAGGGGTTAGCTGAGGGCGGTGGATCGTTGATATAGATTTTCATCCTTTAGGTGATACGGAGGTACCCCTCATTATAATCGGAAGAAGAAGAAGACAATCATTATGGTAGAACTCTATTTATAGAGTCTGTGTTAAGAAAGGAATTCGAACAACTCTGATTGAACAATCTGGAGAAATTCCCTTGATCAGACGACACTTGATGAACATTTTTAGTGTTTTAACGATGTTACAATTGAACAATTTTAGGCTCATTGGATTCATCTTGTTTATAAGTTTGTTGAAATTAAAATTTTGAATAACTTTAATTTAAATTTGAATGTTTTGAAAAAATTTTTCTCAAACTTGATATTATTCCTCGATATCCGTGTTAGATGATGAAATTTTGTTGGAAGTGCATCATTAATAATTTTATTATAGTTTTTAATTAAAAAAAAAACTAAAATATTTTAAGATATAAATTATTACAAGTAATATTTAATGATATTTTGAAATAAATAATTTATATAATGAATTATAATAAATAATTTTTTAAGTTAAAAATAAATTAGTTTTAAGTTAAGCAGAAATTAATTTAAGAAATATATTAAAAATTATTTAAATAATAAATTATATTTAAAATATTTTTTTAATTAATTGATTTATTTATTTAATTTAAATATTTTAAAAACAAATCAAGCATTTAATTGTAACATTTTTTTAAAATCTGTTAATATAATTTAATAATACTATATTTAACATTTTAATTAAAATATAAAATATATTCACGTTTATTATAATTTTTTTTTTAATTTAAACGTAAATTTTTTAAAATAATTTTTAATAAAACGTAAATTATAATTACGTTTTTGCTCCTTCCACTTAACACTTCTCATACAAGCTCTTATTAGATATTTACTTAATTAAATTGCTCCTTCTAAAAATTTTGCCTTTAATTTATAGACGTGTCATATCATTTATACATGAAAATAGATTTTTCATTTTTTTAAATAGTAAAATAATGAGAACTTTTATATGTTATAAGTATTTTGGGTGAGTATTATATATACATCTCAGGTCACTCGTTTGATCCCGTCTATATGCAGGATGTATATATATATATATATATATAGGCGCGCGAGCACAGACACACATTAAAGCGTGCAAGCCCTGACTCATTGATGGCGACTTTGGCGTAAAACCCTGCGGTCTGGGGTTTGAATTCCAGCACTTACGATATATTTTTTTTCTCAATATGACTGACTGAGATATCATTTATCGATTGATCTTTAATTTTATTCTGCAGTCAGGCTTTTATAGTAGTCATAACAGAAAAAACTCTTCACTCTAAAAATATTCTACATGAATCACGAGTGAACCTAATGGTTCAAGATCAGGGGGATTAAAATGTCTTTTATTCCTCTCATTAAAGCAGGGCTAGTAATGTAATTTTATATTATTTGTTTCTCTCTTATCCTCTATAAACAGGAGAGTTGTCACGTGTAAAAAGAGGGACTTTGAGATCTCTACTTGTAACCTATGCTTTTTATGGAATAAAATGAGTCTCTGGTTCACCCCGAGGGGACAAGTCATTCTCTTCCCCGCTCTCTCTCTCTCTATCTCTCCACGCTCAATCTCCTTTTCTCGGTCTCAAATATTTTGTCCCTTGGGCACAATCTACTAAATGTATTTAAATTCAACATTCTTTTAGGTGTGATGAACGTAGATCGTGCCATTAACAGGAAGAGCATGGCCTCAGAGAAACTCTTCGGAGAAACACTCCGGGGGCAGGGGGATCTCCAAGAAACTCCTTAGATTTGTACGAAACTGGGTTCATCTCTTCCGTTTTCATATCTAGTCATCTACGCCAAACTCACTTCATCATGCTAGCTATTTGTCAGTAGACTGAACTCTTACGGCAGCGTTTTCAAAACGCCGCCCGCTGTTTTAAGCTGCCCCAAACGGGCCCTTAATATCTTGGAAATCTCTCCGTAACATCCCATCTCATTGGTTGGTTGAACACTTAACAATCAAACAACCTTGTAAGAAACTGGGTTCATCTCTTACATTTTCAAATCTAACCATCTCCGCCAAACTCACTTCTATCGCACTAGCTATTTGTCGGTAGATCGAACTCCCATAATATCTTGGAAATCTCACTGTAACAAGTCATCTCATCGGTTGGCCGAACACTTAACAATCAAACAACCTCAATTACATAGAAATCTCCCTGTAACAACCCATCTTACTGGTTGGTTGACTACATAACGACCGAACTCCCTCAATCGTTTGGAAATCTCCCCGTAACAACCCATCTCATTGGTCGTGCAGACTGCATCCAGTCGGTCAAACTCCATCACATTCTCTCTGGCTATCTTTATTAAAGAATTGCCCAACATACCACGCAGAAGATGCTTCGCTCAAAGGTTTGAAGTCATAATAATGACTGCTGCTAAAATTCACAGAAATTCGTGAGACGACCATCATGAAGCACCCCCCCGAGAAACATGTTGAAGATAAATGCACCATCTCCACTTCATCTAGAAGCACGACACTACAGGACCTCTTATGCAAGACCTTGGAGGAGCCTTCCCTGCCGACTCGCCAAGCCGACATTCTTCTACCACGAGCGTGATCTCACGCCCATTAGCCCCTGACATTTTTTGTTTGTCGGGAGTGGGATCTCTCCCCAGCAGCCGTTTCAACCAACCTACAACCACCTCGATAGTCGCTCGCATGTTTGCGGTCTCGGCTCTTGCTTTCTCTCAGTTGTGCACAGTTCTCATCGACTAGCCGTCTCGCCTTCTGGTTACCTCTCCTCGCCCATAGCCTGAATCTATGGGTCCTGCCGTTGTTGACCACTCAGGTCGACCATTTGCGTCTGATCGGTCATTTGCATCCGTTCGACCACCTGCCTCCGATCATCTACTTGCCTTCGGTTTGGCCATCTCCAAACAAGAAAAATTTACATGTGTATCACTCACTTCGTATGTGTGCATCCCGCCGCCAACTTCACTCCTTCGACCGACCACGTCAAAAAATAGTTTGGCGCTCTTCGAGTTTGTCATGATAGTGAGTTTAACACCAATGCATGCGTCTGATAGTCAAAGAAAATCTATTGTTCCCAACAAACATAGCTTCTTCACAACTCCATCTCCATGCATCCGAGAGATACAAGGCCCAATCATCTCCCTCCCAACTTCAAATCTTTATGTAACGCTTCTGAATCTTCTGTGAGTGCTTCATGTATAACTAAAGATCTACATTATCTGAGAGACTAGTTAAAAGAACTAGAAAGCACAAATGCTTGGGACTGAAAGCCTCGATGCCTTCAAGCTTGAAATGAGGATTCTAAATAGGGATCTACAATAGATGATCACCTCCTGTTCGCAAGTCATCAGCAAAAACAACTTCACCGCTGCCAAATGGTTGATCACAAAGCCAACGCAAATTACTTTTGTTTCGGGGGAAACCACCAAACAATTAGGAGCGTATATGCTAGAAGGAATCATTGCACGTTTTTCTTCCCTAGGAAGTTTAATCTACAAAGCTCTGACGTGCAAAGAACCAACTAGCTTTGATCTTTTTTTTTGTCTACATGCATATTTCGTATGAGATCACACGTCCACCTATCGTTCAATTGACAACATCTTCACCAAATCGCCGCTTTCTTTCAGCTGGCCACCTATTTTCTGCCCGATCACCGTGTTGTCATCAAATTTTGATGTCTTTCACATTTGACGTTTGTTTTTGTGTCATGAGACTTCATCTTGTTGATATGTACGTTCTCGTGATGCAGATCATCAACAGAAACCACATCAAATGCAAATCAAGCTCAAATTGACTCAATTGTCGATAAATTTGTCCGGACGAACTTGAACAACAAAACGAACCGTGCGAACTTGTTCAAAATGATGATTTTTCTTTGAACTTTATTGATATGGGCGTGAACAAATTTATCGATAAAGTTTAGGACTCAAGCTAATGATGCACAAATTGAGATATTTGGACTTAGAAAATTATATATATATATAAAATAACATGAAAAGGGATAAAATCCCTTATTGCAAAATGAATGGAGTCTTCCGGATTTCTCACAAATGCCCATGCTCTAGTTTTTCAAATTCCCGACCTAGGGAATGCGATGCACCGACCTCGCTCCTCCCTGCTGCCGGCGACACCATCGGCGAGCTGTCCCAGTCGTCAACAGCTACCTTTGACGCCGAAAAAACCTTTAGTGGCCTCCACTCGTGATTTCTCACGCACGTGCCGCTCTCCCTCGGTTCCCATAGCCTTCATTTTCCTCACCCCCTCATGGTCGAATCACCACCAGGGAAGCCTCACAGACGTTCCAGCTCCTACCGCCGGTAAACCTCTCCATTGAAGCTCCCCTCACCGGCATTATTGTCTCCTTCCTCTCTATGCCTTAGCCTCCTAATGAGTACCGTGAAGGGGTAAAGACCAATGTCAACCTCCCTCCTTGCCGGGATCCCTCCTGTTGGTGCTACATCTCTCTAGTAGCTTTCCCATCGACAACCTCCCTCTCTCAGGCAAAGTTGCTCTCACCGACCACCTTCCTCTCTAGGGACGTGATCTCGCTAGCCGCCTTCTTCTCTTGCCATCGATGACCTCGCTAGAGTGGCGATCACTTGCGCAGCAACGACCACGTTTGGACACCAACAACTAGAAGCAAGTAATGAGAATGCCTCATCAAACTTCATGAAGGTGACACTCCTAAAAACTTTTGCATTATTATTCCTAGAGCTCTTTAGGTCTGAATGATAGAGATTTAAGGACCTAAGCTTTGTGTTAGAGAAAAAGACCCTTAGGTTAGGATATTTTCGTTGCAAGTCTCTACGAATCTTGAGCTCTCCTTCTAAGCTCTAGCACAAAGACCCCATATGTCGGGAACTTAGCAACCCCCGTGATTATTCAACGGTTTTAGCACTTGATGAATGGGTTGAAGCCACATTGGCTGAGAGAACGAGAAAAGTCTTTGATTCTCGCTCCATAGATTGCAAAGGCCATATCCGCAAAGGAAAACCTTCATTTTTGTGAAGGTTTTCTATTCGTGGAAAATTGTACCTAGATCCTATGTGAGAACACTAAGACATGTTTGATTTGTCTTCATTTGTTTGCATGTTAACCAAAAGAAAATATGTTGAGATTTTCATACATATTTTATACTATTTTTGATGATATTGTACTTTAAAGAAAGATATTTTTGATGTTTTGTTGCAAGAATGATGAATTAGGTTCATTGAAGCGAAAAGATGCAAAAAGGAACGAATTTGGAGCGAAAAGGACCAAAATGTGAAGATTTGAACTAGGGCGCCGACGACGAGCCAAACGGTGCCGACCGCGAGATTTTCCCGAGACTCCAGAACTAATTCACTTAGAAGGCCCGCTGACGACGCCCTCGAGCCGCCGACGGCGAGCTCGGCGGTTATGTCGAACTAAGCATTGGATGAGGACGAATTTTGGAGGGGTGCTTAGGCAACTCTTGGGAAAGCTCATCCACATCTTTAAAGAGAAGACTTTGGCTGAAAATTGGGGGAAGAGACTCAAAATTGAAGTGTGAAAAAAGTGTAGAGAGTCTAAATTGTGAAGAATTCTTCGAGAGATTATAAGAGTGGAGGGAAAGTGAGAGATTTCTTCATCCTTACCGCTTCGAAGAGGAATTCTCTGTGATGTAAAGAAAGGAAGAGATTCAGAGGAACTTCGAGGAGTTTTCTTGGGGAGAAATTAGCGATAAGTTTATCTATTATTGTAGTTTGTGTGACTTTGATTTTATATATGAATTCCGAGTTTTGTTGTGTTTTTCCCACGAGATCTGAGTAGTTTTCTCTGTCTTTCTCGTTGTCTTGAGATTTGTGAAATGGTAATTTGAATTGGTGAAGCCATGAAAATATTTAAGAAATTGTGATGATCTTTTCACTTTGATTTTAATTTACTTTCAATCTGGCCAATTGATTTGTTAAAATATGTTGAGTTTTACAACTAAAGTGAAGATTACATCCAAGATTCAGGGAGGTCAAAGCCCTTAGAAGTTGGGTGCAAATAAATAGGGAAATAAAATTATCGGGCGTGGAATTGGAGATTTTAGAGTGACAGACTAAAATCCTCAATTTGGTCCTATCGTTTGGGTGCTGAAGTGTAGATGTGGCGAGGGGAACGTGGGAGCTCCGAAGTGAGAGCCGGTTTCCTCCCAGCCTAGCCGCAGATTCAGTAACCAAGCATAGGATTAGTCAATGTTCTTTATGCCTGGACCAAAGGGTAAAGAATAGGTATGCTCCTATTTGGCACAATACAAATTGAACTGATTCACTTTATCCATTCACTATAATTTCTTGACAAGGAGAATGATGCTTTCTTATATATTGAATATCACATTAAAAATCTCATTAGTATAATTAGTTATTTAAGAGTTATTAAAATTACATATTTATTTCAATTGCCTATTAGTGACAGATAAGAAAATTGAATTTCATTGTTGCGATTGAGTATTATTTTTTTTTTAAATCTTAATTCGTAGTTCTAATATTACTCCCTATGGGATCGATATCTAGGACTTCATTAGAGCCATATATTACTTGAGCGATACGTATACTTGCGTTGATAAGTGTGACTTTATATTTATTGAATATTTTATACATCCATCTTTATCGAATCTATAACTGTTATTAAGTTTTGGTACAGTTGCTGAGGAATTAAATATTTTAGCAGTAGTATTAAATACTGATATTTTTAAGCATATATAAAGTTGTTGTCAAGTTTTTGGTGTCATTTCCGGGGAGTAAAACAAGAATCACAATTAGAGTAACGGACAAATTAAGATTATTAGAAAATTTTTACTTGAATTACAACTTATTTTCATATTTAGTTAATTTTTTTACTGTGTACTGATTTCAAATTGCATGTGTAAATTTGGACCTGAAAATCTTATACCCTGCGATTCAGAATTAGAATACACTGTTAGAAAAATTAGAAGATTAAGAAGAGAACTTAGAAATTCTGATACAATGCAAAACAACATGAACAATCAAGGAATAGAAAATGAACACCAACCTAGACTCCTACGAGATTATGCAAACCCTACAGCAGATGAAATTCACTTATCTATCCAAAATTTTGATGTAGCTGCTAATTTATTTGAGCTTAAACCTGCTATTATCCAAATGGTACAAAACAATCAATTTGGAGGTACACCAAATGAAGATCCTAATTTACACCTCACTAGTTTTTTAGAACTGTGTGCTACTTTTAAATATGAGAGAGTTTCAAACGATGCTGTTAGACTTAGACTTTTTCTTTTTTCACTGAGGGATAAGGTTAAGATGTGGTTAAATTCGTTAGCACCAGAGTCTATTAGAACTTGGGGAGAACTTTCACATAAATTTCTATCCAGATATTTCCCTCCATCCAAAACTGCTAAACTGAGAAATGACATAACATCGTTTTGTCAGATTGATAGAGAGTCAATATACGAAGCATGGGAGAGATTTAAAGATCTTCTTAGGAAATGCCCTAATCATTTGTTACCAGATTGGTTGATAATTCAAACCTTTTATAATGGATTAGTGGGATCACTTAGATCAATTATAGATGCTGCGGCTGGTAGTTCTTTAATGTCAAAACCATTTGATGATGCTTATTCATTAATAGAAGAGATGGCTACCAATAATTTTCAATGGCCCTTTGAAAGGGTAAATCCTAAAAGAGTAGCTAATATCCATGATTATGATGCAATATCTATGTTAGCTTCACACATTGCTGCAATATCAAAGAAACTAGATCATTATGGGATGAATTATTCTCCAACACCTCCTATTATGGAAGAGAATTAATCTGGTCAATTTGTGGATGTTCAACCTTCATATGAGACTTTAAATGCTATTAATAGACCCAACAACCCTTATTCAAACTATTATAACTCAGGTGGGAAGAATCATCCAAATTTTAATTGGAATAACAATTATTCTACAAATTAACAATGGGAAAGCAACCCAGTGAACTCATTAGGAAATTCATCCAACCAAGGAAATGTTAACTATAGACCTTTGTATCCTCCGGGATTTAACAATAACACTCAAATTAAGGAAAAGAAGATGTCTATGGAAGATTTGATATTAAACATGGGTCAACAATTGTAGAATCAAGGAAATCAATTACAAATTCAAGGAAATCAATTACAAAATCAAGGAACTGCTATTAAGAATATTGAAATCAATTAGGGCATATCGCTACCGCGCTTAGTAACCGAACATTGGGAACTTTTCCTAGTACTGTGGAACCAAATCCTAAAGATCAAGGAAAAGAACAGATAAAAGCGATATAATTACGAAGTGGAAAAGAATTGGAGACAAGAGTGCAAAAAAAAACGAAAACTGAAAAAGAGAAAGTGAATACCGAAAAAGAAAAGGATCATGAGTACCCAGATTTAAAATATCCACTTATACTAATGAAAATTACTGTGGAGAAACCTCCACCACCGTTTCCTTAAAGATTGAATCAACACAAACATAATAAACAATTTTCCAAATTTTTAGAAATTCTTAAGAACTTTACAGTAAATATTTCCTTCGTAGAAGCTTTAGAGCAAATGTCCAATAATGTGAAATTTATGAAAGATATTTTGAACAAGAAAAGGAAGTTCACGGATAACGAAACTGATGCACTTAGCGAAGAGTGTAGTGCAATTATTCAGAAAAAGCTTCCTGAAAAATTAAAAGATCCTGACAGTTTCACTATACCGTGTGCTATCGGTGAAAAATTTTATGGAAGAGCTTTAAGTGATTTGGAAGCCAGCATTAATCTTATGCCTCTATCAATTTTCAAAAGATTAGGATTAGGAGAAGTCTCACCTACTTTTGTAACTCTTCAGTTAGCAGATCGTTCAGTTACATATCCTAAGGGAGTTATAGAAGATGTGTTAGTAAAAGTTGATAAATTTATCTTTCTTGTGGATTTCATTGTTTTAGATATGGAGGAAGATAAAAAAATACTTATCATTTTAGGGAGACCATTTTTAGCTACTGGAAAAGCTATGATAGATGTTCAAAAAGGAGAATTAACTATGAGAGTTAACTATCAAGAAGTGACTTTTAACATTGCAAAATCTATGAAATACCTTGTTGTTGAAAGAGATAATGAATGTTTTCGCATGGAAATTAGTGAACATTTATTGATTGAACATTTTAAAGAACATTTTGAAGAGAAATAATAATTTGAAGATAGTGATAAAGTTATTTTGGACAAAATAGAAAATGAAGAATTAGATTATGTTCAAGAAAGATTTGAGATGCTGGATATTGCAGAAAATGCTGACAAGAATCTATTTCCGTCAATTCTAAAACCACCTGAACTTGAGTTAAAAATATTGCGACCCATTTGAAGTATGTGTTCCTGGGAGACTCATCTACATTACCTGTGATTATATCTTCAGAATTAAATGATTTGCAAGAGCAAAGACTGTTAGATACATTCAAAAGATATAAGAAAGCTTTTGGTTGGACCTTAGCTGATATTAAGGGAATCAGTCCTTCGATCTGTATGCACAGAATTATATTAGATGAATAATATAAACCAAGAGTTGATACATAAAAGAGATTAAACCCAATGATGAAAGAAGTAGTTAAGAAGGAAATTTTGAAATGGTTAGACACTGGAATTATATATCCTATTTCAAATAGTGCATGGGTAAGTCATATTCATTGTGTTTCTAAGAAAGGAGGAGTGACTGTTGAAATAAAAGAAAATAATGAATTAATATATTTGAGATAAGTTACTGGGTGGCGTATTTGCATTGATTATAGAAAATTAAACACTGCCACCAGGAAATATCACTTCCCTTTAGATGGATATACCAGTTACCATCAAATTCTTATTGCTCCTGAGGATCAAGAAAAGACAACATTTACTAGTCCTTTTGGAACTTTTGCTTTTCGAAGAATGCCTTCTTGATTATGTAACACACGTATAACATTCCGGAGATGTATGATGTCTATATTTAGTAAGTTAATTGATGATGGATTAGAAGTATTTATGGATGATTTCTCTGTATTTGGAACATCATTTGACACATGCTTAAATTGCCTTAAAAAAGTTTTGGAGTTATGCGAAAGAACTAATTTAGTTCTGAATTGAGAGAAATGTCAATTTATGGTTGCAGGAGGAATTGTGTTATGGCATAAAATTTTGGAAGATGGTATGGAAACAAACCCTGCAAAAATTCAAGTTATATCTAAACTAACACCTCATACTAATGTAGAGAGGTTAGGAGTTTTCTTGGACATGTTGGTTTTTACAGGCGTTTTGTTAAAGATTTTTCAAAAACTACTAAACCGCTATGCCAACTTTTAGAAAAGGATAAGAAATTTGAATTTACTAAAAGCTGTTTAAATGCCTTTGAGTTATTAAAGGAAAAATTAATCACAACCCCTATTATAGTTTCACCTAATTGGGAGAAACCATTTGAACTGATGTGTGATGCTAGTGATTAAGCTATTGGAGCTGTCCTTGGACAAATGTATGAAAAGATTTTTAAAGTTATATACTACACTATTAAAACTCTTAATGATGCACAAATTAACTATATTGTTACTGAAATAGAGTTACTGGCCATTGTGTATGCTTTGGACAAATTTAGATTTTATTTAATTGGATCTAAATGTGTTGTGCACACTGATCACTCTGCTATTAAATATCTAATGCAAAAGAAGGATGTCAAACTAAGGTTGATTAGATGGATACTTTTGATGCAAGAATTTGATCTTGTGGCTATTGATAGAAATGTAACTAATAATCAAATTGCTGATCATTTATCAAGATTAGAAAATCATGAATTATCTGACACTGACAATGAAATTATAGACAGTTTCCCTGATGAACAACTTT
>NEWO01000458.1:529708-560102 GCA_003013225.1 Phalaenopsis aphrodite | reverse complement strand
CCGCATTCGTCCGTAATGTGGGAACCCTTGCTTATTTAACACTACACCCGGGCGCCGGTATAGCGGCCCTTGCACACTTTTCACTGTATTCAGGCTATACAGCGCGTCGCTTCCAGGGGACGCCCTAGCACTTACACAATGATCAAAAGGATTCATGTCATGATTTTTTCGACAAGTTTTACGCTGGCTGTCGACTACCTAACGCAACCCTCCACTTTTCGCATCCGGGCTTGGGACCGGCAACGGCAGTGTTAAAAAAGATTAACCTGTTTGATAGAAGCATTTTGAGGAGAGTGGATTCATACACATGAAATATTTGTCAAGTGGAGGGGATGCCCGTGGCGATTTCATATTAGTCGTTCTCTCCTTTGGCAAGCTGGAGGAGGGAGAGATAGGGTAAGGGGATGGCGACCAAGAAGCGAGAAAGGAATTTAGGGTTAATAGTTTTTTCTTTGGTTCCTTAATGACTCCGACTCTCACCCATTCATGCTCTTGAATGAGCTTCCAAGTGAAGGGGGTGGGGTGGGGATTTCATTTTTGTTGTCCTCTCCTTTAGGAAACCAGTGGTGGGAGAGATGTGGCAAGGGGATGGCAGCAAAGAAGAAAGAAAGAAACTTATGGTTAAAAGTTCTTATTTTGGTTCTTTAATGACTACTACTCTAACCAATTCATGCTCTTGAATGAGCTTTCAAGTGGAGGGGGTGGAGTGGGGAATTTCATTTTTGGTGTCCTCTCCTCTGGGAAACCAAAGGAGGGAGAGATGGCGCAAGGGGATGGCGGCGAAGAAGAAATAAAGAAAATTAGGGTTAGTAGTTCTGAATTTAATTGTCAAACTCTAACCCATTGAGTATTATCCACTTTGGCCAAACGGCCTTATGGTTTTATCCCCTTAGTGTAACTTCTCAGGAGATCACCATCCGAGGAGTGCACCCATACGAGCAAGCTTAAATTAGGAATTTTCGATGAAATTCCAACAATTACACCAAAAAGACATCTTGATGTTTAAGAGTTTAGCTTCATTTTACTCAAGAAGTTTCACAATTTCCCGCACTTAAGTAATTGTCGTCCTCATCAATTTTCTAAAACAGAAATCATCCATCAGGCGTATAGAATTGTAGAGGTGGCTCTTATAAATTCAAGAGATGGCTCTCAACATATAGTACTTTGTCTTTCTATGGTTCAAGAACTAGCTCCCATAGCAGAACACGTTGTTCTGTATGACATATTGTTCCCATCTTCAAGTTGGTGTAATGCTCTTATAACATTCGTAACAGATCGACCAGTTGAGCTATTATCCGCTTTGGCCTAATAGTCTCATAGTTTTATCCCCTTGGTGGAACTTCTTAGTAGGTCACCCATCCTAGGAGTGGACCCAAACGAACACTCTTAACTTTAGAGTTTGTAATGAAATTCAACGTTATACCTAAAAGCACCTCCATATTTAGACTTTAGCTTCATACTGCTTATGGTGTTTCACAAAGTTCACACACCTCAGATGCAACCAAATCAACCAATTCTTCTAACCTTTGTTTGAACCTATCCATACCCATTTGATGAGAGTTTTATTTATGCTCTTATAATTTCAATATTGTACACATTGCTTTTGTGATGCTCTGTTTATTTTAGTTATTAACTTCTCTCATTTGATTGCTCTTTGTAATTGCTTTTAATTACGGAATTAGGCTACTATTGTCTTATTAAAAAAATTGATCAAAATATATTTGGGAGAAGAGACTGGGAAGATTTTAGAAGAGGGAAATTACGTATTAAGGGCTTTTGGAAATTTTACAGACCTGGCACGCAATTCTTGTGAATTTACATATCTCACCTTTTGTAGAACATAATGAAAGCCACTCAATTAATTCCGAGAGAGGATGGCAGCACTTCTCTCACATATTTTCCTAATCCAAAATGGAGAGCTAGATCGGGACAGCTTATAACATGTCTAAATTATTCAAAATTATATGTAAAAAATACATATGAATATATTAGGGAAAAAAACAACGATCAAAATATACTGAACTTTTTAAGAAAAAACAGAACTTGACCGACGCAATTAGTCAAGCAGCTGTTAGGGAAGCACAAACTTAATCTCAGATATCTCTTCGATAAAATAAAAGAAAAGAGCAGACATAATCGAATGGCTAGCTTCTTCCATAAGAAAGCACCTAAAGAAAAGTAATTAATACAATCATCATTTCTACGCGACTCATTGGAAGCAGCAGAAAATACTCATATAAATAATAAAAGTCGAACCATTTCTTCACAGAATCTGATGGAAGAAGCAGCAGCATCATCGAGCTTGTCCGGCGAGATAACAGGGAACAATGGCGGGACTAAGAGGGAGAAATGCATAACGCATTACTCGAGTTCTCAGAGAATACTTCTAGTGGGGGAAGGAGACTTCTCCTTTTCGGCGTGCCTCGCGAGGGCTTTCGGTTCTGCAGACAAAATGGTTGCCACCTCCCTTGATGATCATGGTTAGGTCATGAGATTCTAATCACCACCGTTCGATCACCAGTATTTATATATAATACATTAGTCTTTTTTAAAGATTAAGAAAATCAGTTAATATTTCAAATCTGTTGCTTTTCTTCTCTACAGAAAAAAAAACATATGAAGGCATAATGTTAACAAGCAATGTCTCTGAAATCTTCAATAAAAGTTTATATGTTTAAATTTGTAAAATGTAAAGGTTTTTTATTTTCCAGAATAAAATTGAATTAAACAAAATTATAGTACTTTCGAAGGCACGATCTTATTCACAATCAACCAAATCAGCTAACCGTAAAACGCCCAATATGACTTTTCATATCAGATAAATTGTTGAGGAAGTATTTGACTGCTAGAAATCACCTGGATGAGCTGAAAGGACTGGGGTGCACAATACTGCATGGAATAAATGTGAAAGACATGCATGAAGATAACTTCTTGATAGCTAAGAGATTCGATCGAATCATCTTCAATTTTCCTCATGCAGGCCATTATTTTAGGCTCCGTGAAACACAAGAAAGGCTCATTCTGTAAGTTGGTGTGTATATTTATAAATTAATAAATCTTGATTTTTTCTTTTGTATAGTATTTACTTTTAGCTTATTGTAATTTGGAACTTTGATGTTGATTATTGTTTTAGGATGAACAAAGCATTACTTTGTGATTTCTTCAGCAGTGCGAGATGCTTACTAAGTGAAAATGGTGAGATACATGTCAGTCATAGGGATGATGTACCTTATAACAAGTGGGAGATTAGAGTTTTAGCAATGGAGAGAGGACTGGTTCTGAAGGAGGCGGTGGAGTTTCAGATAAACGACTATCCAGGCTATCTTAATAAAAGGGGAGGTGAAATAAGAAGTGACGAGACCTTTCCACTTGGTTTTAGTTGCTTCACTTTCAAGTTTTCATTGAAATAAAATTTGGAGAATATTGAAAGTTTCAGGAAGGTTTGGGCAGATGAATCATCAAAGCATTTCTCAGATTTGATGACTTAGTTGCTATAGTACTTCATGGTTAGGCTTTCTTTAATTTATGTGTGTCAAAGTTAAATTAAAGCATGGAAATTAAAGTTTATTGTCTCTATGTCAGACTTAAATTAAAAGGGTCTTTATCGATTCTCGTTTGTGAACTGACAGGATTTCTTCTTTGTTAAGGAGGTGGTTGAATGGCTATAATATAGAGCTTGTTTCAGAAAGTAATTCCAGCACTTTCACCAATGGCACTTTTTGAACTTTAAATTATTTTAGCATATGTGATGTACAATGCGTAATAATTATAAGATAATTTTTACTTCTATGAAAACTAAGAAAAAAAGTTGTTTTGAAATGTTGCTATGGGCAGTTTCTTAGAAAAATTCTATTGAGTGTGCTTTTTTTTTTATGTTTTATTAAATAATTAATTGGATTTGTGAATAATTCATATAATAAATATTTTAAATTATTATTGATCAATTATGATGATCGCAATAATTATTTCATTAAATTTTCAGTACACGATTTCCTGCACTAATAAAAAAAATTTATCATATTATGATATTAATCTTTTCTAGTGGCTGACATCATAGCAAAAAATTAATCATCTCTTCTACAGACCTCCACTTTGATGAAGATGTTCAAGCATAATCTACAACACAAGGAATTCACTTATATAATTATAAGTGTCATTCATTACATCAAATCAATTTACTATTGGCATCTTATTATTTAATTTTTCTCTCAACATATGATCACATGGATATTCACATTAGTTTTGAATTTTATTTGTGATATATATTTTTTAAGAATATTTCATTAACCAAGAGTTGGAATTCAATATTTTATGCGAATTTATTTTGGTATTATGTTTTAAATTTTATTCTAAAGAATGAAGCTACATCCCACTATTAGATATGTTCAATCAAAATGGCTCATGTGAACCAAAATGAATATAAGTTCATCTAAATGGGCATTTTTCCTGATCCGGGCTTATTAGGGAATTCAACCCAAGCATGAATGATAGCAGTACAACCCAGTCTAGCCAACTAAGGCTATGTTTGGGGCAACTGCAATTTATTGAATAATCTACTGATAAGCTGATTAAAAATAATTTGCCGATAAGTTAGGTGTGATGACTATTACAAATATTTATTTTTTAGGAAAAGTCAGACCACTGTTAGAAAGTTGCCACCGCACCTAGATAGGTGCCATGTGAAAACACTATTTTCGATAATTTTGAAAACGTAGTTTACCCAAATAGATCAAGTGCATTTTCAAAACGCCACCGCACTAAATAAGCTACCTCAAACAGATCCTAAGATACACATTGAGCCACGATCCATCCATCTCTAGGAAACCAATAAACTTAAAATATTTACTACATCCATTATATCTTCTAAACATATATATTTTTTATTAACAAAATAGATAGATCACGAGACATAATATTAATAGAATATAAACCAATTCTTATATATAGTTTATTCAAATTTTATTTTAGTATAATTTAAATAAAATTAAAAAATATTTTAATATTATTTAAGTAATATAATAATCATGCAATCATAATATTTTATCAATTCAATAAATAATATTTTAATTTAAGAAATTTGATTTGAATAATTTAACTACTATTCTAAATAAATTTTTTTATAAGTGATATTTTCTAAATTTTAAATTTAAATATCTTTTAGTCATCAAATCATAAAAACATTAAAATTAAAAAATTTCTCAAAAACACCACTAAGATATAGATATTAAAGTAAAGAAATAATTATATATTTTAAAATGAATTCCACGTAGCTTTCTCAATTCCCGTTAGTCCGCTAAAAAAATTGTAATCCAATTTTCTTAAAAAGAAAAGTTTGCAAATTCTGATTTAACTTTATTTTTTTTCTAATTAACTAATAATACCTTCAATCAAAACATAAGGGTCGGTTTAGGGCAGCTACCCCATGAAGCTGCTGCGGGGAAGTTGCTGTTGAGAAGCTGACTGACTATTTGTTTTCTCCGGTTTAAAAACCGCTGTGCGACAACTATTTCTAAACAATTGACCATTTTGGCCCTTGTAGTATTTTTGTTTGTAACATAAGGATTCTAGCCACATATTTTTAAACACCTCATGTTAAAGTGAGTATCAAGTATGCATAAAAATTTCTCCTTGAGTAAAGTTTGTGTATTATGTCGGTAGATAAAATTATATGTAACTAAAAGCTTAGGTGTAATAATAGCCAATGCTTTCTTTTGTAGATAAAATATTCCTATAAAAGGGGGAATAACAAAAGTAAACTAACCTCTAAACCTCATTCGATGGAATCCTACTTACTTCCATGATAAGTTTCCTCTCTCCTTTACTTGCCTTACTTAAGCTCGATTTCTTAATTATGATCATGAATAAAATGGAATTCAATATCTTGAAAAGATGTGACGAGCATGGATTATACCATAAATAAGAAGAGGTGTCTTTAAAAAATAAGAGTTGAGCAATAGAGAAATTGCTAGCAACATGGATTACACTTGGGAATTTGTTGCCCAAAAAGTTAACGAGCTCAAGATGTAAATGATGGTGATGGTCCAAGAAACATTCGCCCAAACAACGACACCACCACCCCAACTAGTAGCTCTACCATGTTGATTGGTCAAACTTGCCTTTAGTGTTAGAAGGACTTCCTTACTGAAATCAGTAGATGTGGATGATTAATAATACTCAAATAACATAAGTTTGGCCCGAATTTATTGCAGTAGGCATTAAATCCCAAATTTGTACTAGTTGGAGAATGCTTTCCCTAAAGAGATATCTAAAGAAGAAGTCCTCTAACACTTGAAATCCCATCTATGGAGGGCAACCAGACCACTCTGACCATCTCTCCTCTTTCAAATCCATTGTGTGCTTGTTAAGGGTAAATAATGCATTGAAATTTTGGGTATTCCTTATGACCGTGAAAGAGTCTTCCCTTTATAGTTCAATAATATGCCATTAGAATTAATAACTTCTTTTACAGATTTCAAGCATATATTTATAGCACAATTCACTAGTGCTCAAAAGCCACAGAAGAATTTACAGACATTGCTTTAACTGTGCAAGGAGCCTATAAAGATCTTGAGAGCTTTCGTAACTTGCTTTTAGAGAGAAATGCTAGAACTAAGGCACTTAGAACTCATAGTAGTCATGGCTTAAGGGTTGAAAGAAGGCTAATTCTTTTATGCACTTGGCTTATAGCACCCAAAAAATTAGGTAAGTTATTGAAACTGGTAAATGATTGCATATCACTAGATGATTTATAGCTTATCAATTGTCTTTGCACAAACAAAACACAAGAGAATACACCCACTAAAAAGGAACTTTCATAAGCCCGATGTGAGCAATCATGAATTGAGGTTTGAAGAGAAATGAACCTGCTTCTTTTAATAGCAAGTTCATTTACAGGAAAGTGGAATTCTCTTGATATAATACAAACCCAGTACAAAGACAAGCAAGTAGGTCGCCACTTATGGAGGAGGTCTCTGCCCCTGCTCACTTGATACTATGATAGTCTCCCTTGAGGCTCTCATTTATTGAATAATAGAAGCCAATCAAAATAATGAGTATATATAAAAGACTATGACAATAAAGGTAGGAGGGTACGTACGTGCCCAAAAATATAATGTGCTTACCACTGGGATCATGGACATTATAAGGAGAAGTGTAACTACCTTTGAAGCCTATGTGAGGAGATAATCTAGTCAAATAAGTTGTAGGTGTTTATGGAAAGATGAGCAATAACTCAAACATAGGTAAAAGCCCATCTAAAAAATCCCTCAATGAACATGCTCCCACCTAAGTGATTCACATTATAGGTATTTTCCTAATGATACTTATTGGAGATGTTGTTAAAGCCTCTCGTCAAGCTAGGCTAAAAAAAACTTTTCTCAGAAGAAAACTGCATGAAAATTTTATTTTAATAGCAAATCATGCATCGACCACCAATTTTTTCATAAAAAATAACCTACCAAGGAAAGGGAACCCCTACAATGACACAACATTGGTTGTGACCCTGATCACTGACTACTAAATCAACAACATTCACATCAACATAGGGAGCTCAATTAATGTTTTATTTAAATTTAGTATTAATAATATGAACTTAGGTACCCTACAATTGTTTACCATCATGTTGACTACTTTATGGTTTCTCAGCTAAGATGAATGAAGCACTAGAAATTCTCACTTTATTGGTCACTTAAGCCAAAAGAGATAAATAGTTCACTGTCGTGCTTAACTTCATCATATTTTAGCACTAAAGGCATAGCTCTATTTTCAGACTACCCTCATAAACACGTTCAAGGCTATTATTCTCACCTACAACATAAACTGGAAGTTCCCATACAAAGAAGATGTTATCACTATCTAAGGCAACTTGGAGAAATCACGCACTTGCAACACGCGGGTCGTATGCAATGTACACTAAGAAGCATTGGTGATTGATATCTAGTGAGGGAGTGGCCTGGAAACCAGTAAGACGATTAAGTGGATCACCATTATGCAGGAAAATATTGATAAAGTATTTTGACTATTTGCACCTTTAATATAAGGTACATGGGTGAACTAGATGACATTCTATGCAAGTATTGTGATGTATTCACCTGATTTATTGAGGAGATTTTGGAAGTTTTAATCAATGAAGCTTGCCATAGGTTAAAAATTGATTCAATGGCTTGACCTATGAAGTAAGAGATGTAATCAACAACGCTCACAATGTCGGTACCAATTTTTGTAGAAATGTGAAAGTTACATGATGCTAAATACATCATGGAGGTGCAACACATAGACTAAGTAACCAACATGTGATGATTTCAAAGTTGGATGAAAAATACTAAATGTATGCATTTCACTAATCTCATCTCAGCTTGTTAAATGGATAGCTACCCCCATAATGAATCAATGTGCTCATTGTATTAGCCATCGACTACTCCACCATGAGCTTCATAGATGCTTTCTTCAGGTACCACTAAATAAAGATGCATCTAGTTGAACAAATGCAACCTGTCCAATTGATCTAAAATGGCCGATCGGCCCAAGGTGGCCAACCAGTCAGTCCAACTGAACAAATGTGGTTGATCAACCAATCGAGCTGATCAATAGTGGCTGATCGACAAAGATCATGCAAAATTAGTCTTATGCATAGTTTAAATTTTGTAAATGCAACTAAAAAAATGATATACATATGCTCAAAATACTGATGTGAAACAAACTATTCGACAATCAGTAAAACCATACCTAGGCAAAGCTGTTGACTTTCATTTTTGTAAACCATCTTACATTCGACTCAACGTACACCACCCTACCTTTGGACTTGTTTGGTCATGTGTGGTTTAGGCATAGACATGCCCAGTTATTCATGGGTTTGGTCAGGCTTGATTCGAACATAATCAATGGCGTGGTCGCAACCAGTTTGAGTGCAACCACACTTGGATGTTCCCGAGCATAGTCACATTTGGTTTGAGTGTAGCCACACATCGATGTTTCTTGGAATTGGTCACGCCTATTGCTTGTGTGTTCACATCCCATGTTATGCTAGTGATACAAGGCTTTCATCCTTAAATCTAGGGATGAATGGATGTGATGGTTTGTTGGTTACAAATCAATAAGATCTCTAACTGCTAGAATGATCACGACCGTCAATATACCACCCTAATTGATGGTCACTGAGGCCTTTGCCACTCCTATGGAGCATATAAATAAACACATCCTCATTGTCACTTGACAATTTGCACACTTGAACACTATCATCAACACAAAGAAGAACATGCAAGAAGAAGAAGATTTTAAGCTTTCTCCTCCTCCAGCAAACCATCACAACCTAACTCCTCTTTGGTAGGACTTCTTCTCTTCTCTATTTTATTTAAGGTTGCTTATGTTTAATTTAATTTAATTAACCTAAGTTTGAGTCAACACAAATCAATAGCTTTATATTAGGTTTGTGTTAGGGTCCAATCCAGGTCGACCCAAACCGAGCCTAACCCAAACCCAAAACATAATCAAATCCTAACCTTAACCTGAGCCAAACCTAACCCGACTTGACCTAAATCCAACTCAAGTCCAACCAAGTTCAACCTAGGTCCAACCACGAGTCAACCAAGGTCTAAACAAGACCAATTCAGGTCCAACCCAGGTAAACTGTGGTTTAACCTAGGTCCAACACAAACCAACATAAGTCATTAAAAAAATCATTACTTCTATAAAATAAAAGAGTAGCTGTTAGCAAAGCACAAACTTAATATCATATATATTTTTTAATAAAATAAAAGAAAACAATAAAATTAAACAAATGGCTAGCTTCTTCTGTAAGAAATGACCAAATGAAAAGCCATTAAGGGCGCTCTTGGTGTAGCTTATTTGGTGTGATGCATTTTAAAAATGCAAGCGGATGCATTTGGTTACAGTGGTGTTGCGAATTATTGTAATAATCCGATAAAAAAATTTATTGAATGCAGTCTTGACTTCACTTTTGCGAGGACTCATTCCACCCACCAAGGTATATTTACAAACTAGGGTTAGAACTGGACCTCACTAGTATGGGCTCAAGCCCACCAACCCTTCATTAAGTGGGCTTAGGGTTTTGACCAGGTGACCCAAATTGATAACTGATATACCTAAAATATACATCATTTTTGTACAAATTTTATACCTATTTTTAAGGATATTGCGCTTTAATGGGAGATATTTGTGTGTTTCCCTTTTAAGTATAATTAAATGGATGAAATATGGTGAAAGGAGTAAAAAATGATAAAATTTGGAGCAAAAATGAAGAAGCTGTGAAAATAAAATGTGACGCCTAAATGCTCAGGACTGACACTTAAGTGCTAGGAGATAAAGAAGGTCGTGCCTAAGTGTCGTAGACCTCACGCTTACACACCAGGTAGTTATGATGTAAATTTAAGGAATTTTGGATGAATTTTGAAGGGGTGTTTGAAGCAACACTTGGTAAAAATGTCGATTACAATTAATGGGCATGAAATACATTGAAATGGCTATTGAAAAGAGGCAACTAATGAAAGATTCATTGAATATGGAAATATTTTGAAGAGACGCCAAAACACCTTTTGGAAAGCTATAAAAATGAGGACTTGAATGGAATTGATATATATATATATATATATATATATATATATATATATTGGCAAAGGATAGATCATTTTAAGTTCAAATAGAAGTTACAAATCTAAGATGAGGGGCCTTTAACTAAGTTCCCTTAAAGCAAAAAAAAAAAACTTTAATTTCCTTAGGGAAACCTTGTCAAATTTCTCCTAGAGCTCCTCCAAGCCTCCTTAAGCTCATTACAACCATCTCTTGTCCATGTTTCCCACCACCTGAGCTCAATTTTTTAGCTCAAAATCAAGGATAATTTCAGCCACCCACAAAACTTCCCAAAACCTCAATTTGAACTGCTCTTAAACTTCCCCAAGAGCAAAACTCATGTGATTTAATTGAGTATTGAGCGAGATATTAGGTCTCGAAGCTTAACGAAACATAATCTCTAGCTATCTAGGACGATGACGGAGAGCCGTCTGATCATGCATGTATCGAACGGATGTACGAGATCGAGCCGAACAAAGTCTTCATGCGTGAACAGCGAGACGTGTGGCTGTCAAGTCAGATGATGGTTTCGAACCAGAATGCAACGTGTGGTGCTTCAGAAAGGACGAGGATGACACGATGGATGAGTTGGATAAATAGAAAATTAGGAATTTATTGATTTAAATAATTACTAAAAATTAGAAAAAATCATATCTTTGTGTAGAAAAATCATAAAAAATTAAAATAAAAATACCCTCTTGCTTAGTGAACAGAGGAGAATAATGTAGGATAAAAATAAAAATTATTTTTTAACTCTCTAGTTTTTAATGAATTAAATACTCTTTGGAGTATTTTAATTCATTATAATCAAGCATTGCTCACCATGACTTGAAATTTTTAGGGTTCATTCCTTATTACAAGGGGGATGCCCTCTGATTTTTCCAAGGTCAGAGGACATCTCTGTGTCTCTAACCCTAATTTTCAAGCTAAGATGACTATTTTGGATTATTTTAATTGTATCAATTGGAATATCACTTGGAAAATTATGGGACTAATTTTAGTAGGTTTCTTATGGTCAAAGAAGTTCAGGAAAAATGTCATGATGATTTGAATTATTTTGTACATTTCTATAATTAATTAAATGTATATATCTTGCTTAAATTTATGTATATTAAATAATAATAAAAAATTAACAAAATTAATTTCATAGTGTGTAAAAAAATCATGTTTACCCACTTTAAAAATTTAAAAATTATTTGACTAAGTTTGAGCACTAAAGTTGATTTTCTTAGAAACCTTATATTTCTGTACAAAAATAATTATATTAAATTAAATAGACTTGAAAAAATTATGAAAAGTGTTTTTCTGAGTTCCTTGTGAGTAGGGGTACCTAGGAAAAATAAAACTTATTTTTGAAAAAAAAATACTTGATTTTTTAGCGTTATTTTGAATTTAAAATTATTAAAAATAATTAAAAATCCTAAAAATACCAAAATATTTTAAAGTGCACCTAATTGTTCTCTGATCACTTAGAACTCATTAGGATATTTTTTCTAGTTTTTCTAAGTTAAAAAAAGAATTTTAAAGCTTAAAAATGAAGTTTCCTTATTTTCCCATTAAAATAATTATAATAAATAAATTAAAAATCATAAAAATACAACATTTGTTTCTCTGAGCTCTCTGAACTTAGAGAGGTTTAATAAAAATATTAAGGTAATTTTGATAATTGAAATATTATTTTACATTTAATTAAATTATTAAAATTGATTCATAATTGAATAATATTGATAGGAATTTAATTAAAAAAAATCATGGAATTTTGTCTAAGTATTTCTCTGACCTAAGGGGTCATCTAATAATTTTCTCATGAATAAAAACTTTATTTTGGACAGTTAAGTAAAATCAACTTTGAAAATGCTACCTTTTAAATTTAAATGATTATTTAAATTAAATTAAATTTTGAAAACCCACATTTTCTTCTCTGATGTCATAGTTGACCCATGGATAGGACACTCTAAATTCTTATAGTCATTTGAATTTTGATTAATGAGTTATGAGGTGAAGAGCCCAAAGGCAAAAGGGTAACTTTAGATTTTGGTGCCTTAATAAAAAGACATAGGATTAATAAAGGGAAGATGGATAATTTTGATTATACTGAACATGTTTGGATGATTGAAGTACAATGGGATTAAAAGGCAGGAACTCACTTGCCACCTTTTCTATAATAAGAACAAAATTGTAATTTCCTTAATTATCATGACTTGGAAGTCAATTAAAATTAAACGATTCTCAAATGATGGGTTCGAGTTAGAAAGATAATATTTTATTAATTTTAAGCCCATAATTGATGAAAAAGTGATCTTTTAATAAGAATGCATGTCATTTAAGTCAAAATTTTATTAGTTACCATTTCACCTATTGTGATTGTTCAGTGCTTGGTAGTGACCTAGGCTTGACATTTAAACTCATTTGATTGGATTTAGAAATAACATGATTAATGATTAACACCTTTTTACACTACAAGCTTTATTTTAACTATGGAAATCAAAACCTTTACATACTTAAATTTTCCTTAGGGGCACCCACCCATGTAACTCTTAAATGAAATATCAATTAATCAATTGAATGTCCTAACATTGGGATAAATAAAACATCAATTTTCCTTGAGCAATGGGATAACCTTAGCTTAACTTTGGATGATTAAATAAATGATATGATAACTTCAAAATGAACTTAAATTATTTTAAGAAATCTACAAAGTGGTTTAGAGTCATGCTACGAGAACTTTGAAATTCCTTGAATGTTTTGAAGGGAAAATTGAACTTGTTATATTTTTTTCTAAAATCATCCACTAAGATATTCTGAGAAAGTCATAACCTGGAGTTTGGTAGCTATACCATCATCTACTCCTGCAATCTGAATTCCTTGCAAAATTATATACATATTGCCAAATACAACCTTTCAGGTTAAGGAGCGAGAAGAATCGACAGGTATGCTTTTAAGTTATTGCATTTACTTTTTCGTGCCTCCTGTTTCTTTCTTGTATGCTTAAAGTCACCCTGCATGTGAAAACCAAAACTAAAAATTAAATAAGATAAAGTTCACTGTCATAACTGTCAAAATATATGACAACTCAAAATTTAATCACAAATAAAATAAAACAAAAATTACAACTAAATTAAAACTTCTCTATCGGATAATCGGGAATCCCTCAGAGGAGGTAACCTATAGTTTCTAACAAGATTTCCCACGATTTGAATGGAAAGTATGAAACTCATTGAGTTGAGTTTAGTAAATTCATTTGGACTAAATGAATTAAAAAGAAAATAGTGGTGTCGGAACGAGGGGACCATACGATCATATCTGGTGTTGCTCTAATCAACTTTAATATTTCCTATAATATTTAAATAAACATGAACTTAGGAAACATTTGATTTGACATCAGAACTTGACACATTAGAAAACTTAAACTCGCCACGATGAGGAGCTTGGAGCTAGCATTATGGGTAGCACGACCATCTTCAACAGCAAAACATGTCTATACTAGCTAAACCGTTCTTTAGAATTAAATAACAACCCATAGGATTTTGAGGTTTTCTGTTCAGTGCGACATAAATCCTCAACTTATCTTTAGGCCGTTGTATAGCCTTGTTATACAGTATAAGCCCTAACTCAATTTAAGATTTTGATGTTGTTATTCTTTATGACTTAAACCCTCATATCTTCCAGGCTATTTGTGTGATCGTTTCACAGGAATGTAAACCCTAATTAATCAAACTGGCAGGATGAAACCTTTAAATATTTCTCCTCTAAATTGAAGCCAAACCATATGATAGCTTGGGAAGTTCTCCAAGTTTCTCCTTAAGATCTGTGACATCCCTTAGTCTCCCTTTTTTTGGATTCCATAAAATGTTCCAAATTTGAGTCATTCTCCTTTCACATATCTTTGTCCGATCTCATTTTAAAGTGCCATTCTTTTCACCTCTTTGAAGACAATATCTCCTGATTTTTATTAAGAGTTTTCTTAGGTGACTTCGGTTATCTAAGATGAATTAACTATAAGAGCTTGCCTTTATAGAATCCACTCTCTCCACCTGGGGGCTAACATCTTGTATCAAGACCTAAAATAATAAACCAAATTGGGGGCTTTAGCCTGCCACTCTAAAGTGTTCAAACTCTACGCCCTTAAAATTTAATTTCCCTATTTATTTTCACTCAATCGTAAAAATTACATTCTCATACATACAATCTCATGTGATTTTTACCATTATTTGACTGAAACAATACCATCTTGGATCTTACATGTTCTAACAACATATATTAACATCTTAATTGACCATACTAAGAAGTAAATGAAGTATAAGATTTAAAATCATCACAAATTATTTCAACATTAAATATTAATACTTTCCACAACTTCTATCCAACACTTAATTACTTATCATTTTAAGAAAAAGATAAGGAAAACTACTCAAAACTCATGGAGGAAACACAGTCACACTTAAGTTTAAAAGTAGAAATCATGTAAACACCCAAGAAGTCTAAATTAAAATCAAATCTAGTCACAAAGATAAAAACTTATCTAAAATTCCTCTCCACTAAACTCTTGAAGTTCCTTTGAATCTTATTTCTTCCTTTCTTTTACAATACTCTCTACTAACACACTACAACTCATCCCTTTCTTCTCTCTAAAAGTATCCTAATTAACCTATGAGATAGAGGCATCAATGACTAATTGTGACTCTCCTTCTCATTTAATTCAAGTCTTATTTTATAATTTTCCAAAAAATGCTTTGGTGACTCTTCAAAATGATTCCACATTCAATGAATCTTCGAAGAGTTTCATTCTTTTAATAGCCATTTAAATGTATTTTTGTGTCTATTAACCATAAACCATGTTTTCAACAAGAGTTGCTTCAAACGCCCCTTAAAAAATTTGCCCAAATTCATTGAATCACCAAATAACTACCTCTGGTGCTTAAGTGCGAGGTATTTGTACAATCTCTATTATCCTAGTGCATAAGCAACAGTTCTGAGCACCTAGGCGCCACAGTTCTTTCGTACACTTTCTTCATTTTGCTCCAAATTTGATCCTTTTTCACTCCTTTCAACATTTTCATCTATTTGACTTTACCTGAAATAAAAATATACAAATTCCTTCCTTTAAAGCATAATATCCTAAAAAATAGGTATACAAATGTGTACATAAATGCTATATAATTTAAGTGTATCAAAATCCCCCAAACTTTAAATGTTACTTGCATTCAAGTGACACTCCAATCTTTCAAAACCAAAATAAGTAGATTATGTACATGAGTTTCTTTAGGATATTCTAAAATTTTGATCTAGAAATATAGTAGTCCAATTTAGAAAAAAACTTTAGAACATGAGACCAACTTAGAGTTTAGAAATCTTTAATGTAAAGAAGTATGAAAATATGAGTTCCTATCTAGTTCACAAATACTTATAAACTCTCTAAATATAGAATTTAGGGATTCTATCTTCCCCACTTAAATATTTTTATTAAGAAAATTTATACTTACTATATTATATCCTAAAGCCTAAGGGTTTCTCAAGTCTTATACTTTAAAAAGATCAGATGAGAAACCAATTTTTGATTACACACTAATCCTAAAGATTTTCCTCCCTTTTCAACTTTACTTTTCTTTTCTTTCCTTTTTTTTATTTTTCTTTTTCTTTTACTTTTTTTGGTGAGGAATACTATATCTGGTCAGGCCTTTAAGGATTTTGAATTCCAGTCCTCCTTTCCCAAAGCAAAGTTTTGATATATATCCTTTACTTAAAAATATAATAATAGTTTTGAAAATTATTTTTAATAAAAGAAATTTAAAAATTAAAAATAAAAGTCAAATTCTTCTACATTTTTCAAAAATACAACTTCTCTTACTAAAGATAGTTACACACTATTTATCATTTCTGCACTAAAAATTTTTAAATTTAAGTTTTTCTTCATTACTATAAGTTTTAACTAAACTTTCTTACTCATTTCTATATTTAAAATTTTAGTTCCCTAACATAGCATCATATACATAATCATTTCTTTCCAATCAAAATTAAATTTATTTGTAGCACATTTGAGAACAAATAAAATTCAAGCTTTGAAAATTATTTTTCATCCCCCCAAACTTAAATTTTTAATAAGATAAAACATTTTTGCATCATATATATAGAGGAAGAAATGAAAACTAAAAATTACATGCTTACAGTAACTTTTACGCCATAAAGATACAAGTACAAAAATTAAAAACAGGTGTAAAATATAATTGATCAAATTTTAACTTATCTTTAACATATATGAGATTCATCAGACATTAATGTTGTGGAGGATAAAATAAAATCAAATAAACACACTAACACAAATTCACAGCTGTAACATAAAGAAAATACATGACATTAAATTGAAGACTTGAACATGAAGTTTTTAAGTGAAAGTTAGTAATGTTCTAAACCTTCCCAATATTTTGGATTAAGTTCTACACAAACTAAGAAAATACACTAAAAAAAATTGTTAACACAATTACTACCATAGAAACAAAACATAGCTACTCACAATAACACAAATGCATCACAAATACAGCAAAACACATACAATAGTAGTAGTCTAAACAAGTACAACACAAAACAAAGTAGTAGTACAATATAACTACACCATATAAAGTTCATAATTTAAAAATTAAAGTACTCAATTCAATCCTCCTCCTCCTTATTATCATCGCTGTCCCAAAAAGTAGTAGGCTCATATGATGGGTATGGTGGATATGAAGGAAAAATTAAACTTTGGTCACCCCTAACAAGCTTTCGAAAGATGAGTGAAAATTTTCTTCATAGTCACTATATCTCTTCATATAACCATCAATATGATCTATATAGTTCTCCATTTAGTACTTTATTCATAGTATATTTGATATTCTCTAACATCCTTTGCATTAATTGAGCCTGTGAATCAGAGCTAGTAGACTGACCTTGCGATGTAGATGCACGTGAAGTAGAAGCACGAGATGTAGAAGCACCTGAACTTTTAGAAAATCCTCCTCTCCAGCCAAATATCAAATTTTATGAATAATATTTCAAATTAACATTTGTGATAGGCTTTAGAGGCTGTAGAATCTCTTCCCAACTATAAAATCTAACACCAGCTTGCTCACATTTTGAAAAGATTAAGGATATGAATCCCAAACCTGCAGTAGTGACAGCTGTAGCAGAACTAATGATCATCTGATAGATCGAGGATCAAATATCAATCATCTTAAGCTACTAAATACAATAGTTCAGAGTAGCTCTATCTTTTGTAAATTCACTTAGATGATTGGTAGGGAGCAATCGAGCTGAAATAAAATAGTGCCACACTTTCGATGTGGTATCAAGTTTTGACGTAGATAAATTTACTCTCTTTTCATTTGTTATTTTCCACAGTCCTTTTTCCATAGTCAATGAAGATATTATCTCATCTAACTCCTCCTCAGTAAAATTGTAATTTGAATAAAAGCAAAATACATTAGTGGGTAGCTGACAAAACAAATTTATTACCTCAGAGGAAAAAACTACTGATTTTTCCCTAACCATAATTTGATCTTCCTCATCTTCAAGGATATTAGCATAGAACTCCCGAACCATAGAAATTACCGCTATAGCAGAACAACAACAAGATCATTCCCACTGTCGGTGAACTATTAAATTTTCACTGCTCCACCTAGATTTTTGAAACATTGCTTAGAAACTAGTTTTCTTGATTACATCACTTCAGTATATCTATCCTGGACTTTCGAACTAGTGAACTTACTGCAATCAAAATTTGACTTCCCTTTGCTCCTCTTCATTATTGGTGCCATTTCTAAAAATCATATAAAATTCACAATAAATCATAATCTCAAGTTTAAATCACTAAACTTAACTTCTAAAAGCTTAAATTATCATTTGTATGTATTTTCCAAATAATTTTCTCAAATTTTCACCATCAATAGTGATTTTCGGTGAAATCCCCCAATGTACTCAAAATGCATGGTAAAAAAAAAATTTACATAAAAGTGAAGCTCTTATCTTAAGAAGATGAAATATAGCAAATTTTGCTTAATTACACCAAGAAATCTTCATTTTAGAAGGAGCCCTAGGTCCCAAAATTATGAAATCTCGAGGAAGAAGATGACGGCCGGGGAAAAAATGGCATTTTTTTGCTAAAATTTTCACTTTTAACCGTTGGTGAACTAGTGTAAGTGAACCCACACTTAAGAGAGACTAGTTCAGTGCTTAGGTACCTACCTCTCAGGTAGTCCCTAACATAAGAAAAGGGTCTTGGCGCTTAGGGGCTAGCGCACAATTTTTGATATTTTTGATTTTAAGTGAAATGCACATCTATCCTATCTCAACCACCCCTAAAAAGTCTTATAATTTTATGACATTGTTGACACTATTTTTAGGTTGAGGAGTTTCCTGTAAGAAGCTGTCGTTTATCAGAATTGAAATCCCGTCGTCCGCTTCGGAAGGATGTTTTAATATATATATATATATATATATATATATATATATATATATATATATATATATATATAGTTTAGAAAAATATGAAATCAAACTGACCCCATATTTTTCATAGTTGAAATGAAAGAACACTATACCTCAAACCCTGTATCTATCCCGAAGGATAAACAAAAGACTTGAGGAAGAAGCTCGATCAAATAAACTAAGAAATATATGACATCCATTTGGTCTGCGAAACCATTTTATTTGCCAATAATTTCCTCTATTTAATATGAAGAATAAACTAGTGTTTAAATTAAGTAGGGTTCGGACAAGCTTCCTATAAGAGCAAGCCCCTATAGTTAATTACATCTTAGATAACCAAAGTCACCTAAGAAAACTCTCAATAAAAAAATCAGGAAATATTATTATCAAGGAGGTCAAAGTATAAGACTTTTCAACGAGATTGGACAGAGAGGTGTGAAAAAGGAATGAACAAACAAATAACCTGGAAGATGTGAGGATTTAGATCGTGAGGAACTATAACCTTGGAATCCTAAGACGAGTTAGGGCTTATATTGTACAACAGAGCTATATAAAGGCCTAAAGATGAGGAGAGGATTTATGTTGCATAAGCAAACTACCTCGAAGTCCAATGGATTTGTTGTTTATATCTACGGAAGAAAATAGTTTAGCATGGGAAGACAGGTTTTGCTGTTGAGGATGGCTGTGCTGCCCACCATGCTAGCTCCAAGCTTCTTACCGTGACAAATTTAAGTTTTCTAGAGTGTCAAGTTATGATGTCAAATCAGGTGGCCCTATGGTTGTAGTTCCTTAAAAATTTATTGGGGAATGTTAAAGTTGATTAGAGCGACATCCGTTAGGATCCTACAGTTTCCTCATTCTCGTACCACTATTTTCTATTGGATTTACCTACTCTAAATGAATTTACTAAACTTAACTTAATCAGTTCCATACTTTCATTTAGATCATGGGAAGCCTCATTAGCAACCGTAGGTTACCTCCTCCGAGGGATTCCCGATCATCCAAAATAGACATCTTAATTTAGTTGTAGTTTTTGTTTTTATGATATTTGTGATTAAATTTTGATTTATTTTATATTTTGAATGTTGTGGAGGTGATTTTTATCTTGGTTGATTTTGATTTGGTTTGGGTTTTGGTTTGGTGGCTATCCTAATATTTTTGGTTTTCATGCAGGGTGACATTGTTGTTTACCATGCAAGTTTTATAAGCATAAAAAGTACAATATGAAAGTACAAAAAAGACGACACTGTAAACTATAAAAAGCGTACCTGACGAGTCTTCTTGTTCCACCACCTGAAACTGAAAATGCATGTGAGAACACTTTATATAAAGCAGAAAAGTAAGATTTTAGTGATCTACCCAACCGTAGGTCATATCTTGGTGGGTCCCTATTAATTTGATTAAGGATGATTTTTATTAAGGAAAACATATTAAGTTTAGTAGACCTCCGAGGTATCCAACAGATCTGGAGAAAGAAACAGGTCCATGCTTCCCTCTCACTATCTAGTGAAAAGTTTTGAGCTCTTTTTAAAAATATCATGTTGATTAATAACCCATCCTGTAAATACCTCTAATGCTCAATGAACATTGATGTTTCAATTATCCCTAAGAGTAGGGTAATTATCACTTATAATTTAATTTAAGGATTATGTGGGTGAAGACCCTTAAAGGGGCAAGTAAATGTTATCAAGGCACTTTGCCAAATTTTTAATTTGGGCTTTTAGTGTTTTAAAGAAGTTCAATTTTTAATTATGTTCACTTTTCTAATCCTTATTTAACCAAATTTGATTTAGCCTAGGTCACTACTAAGCCCTTTAAACATTTGACAAATGTCTTAGTTATATTTTGAAAGAGATTGAATTTCAAGTGATAATGATACACTTTTGAATATCATTTGAACATCAAATAGGGGTGTTAAATTAGTTAGTTATAAACACCCAAAATCGTACCCCTAAGTCTAGGATCATTTAATTGACTAGACATCCAAATTTTAATAATTTAAGGAAATTACAAATTTATCCTCTAATTAATAAAAGTGAGATTGGTTTCTTCCGATTAATCCCCTTATGTTTCAATCATCCAAATATGTTAATTGGGATCAAAGGTTACCTATTTCCCTTTCTTGAATTAAGCCTAAATGTTAATTAAGGCTAAATTTCTAAAATTACACTTTTGCCCCTAAGGCTCTAATACTTCATAGTTCATCAAATTTAATTCAAATGACTTTATAATTTTTATCCCACCTCACTCATGGGTCAATTAAGACATCAGAAGAGAAAATGTCATTTTTCAAATTTTAAATTAATTTATATATATATTTATATGCAAGAAATATGATTTTTTAAAGAGAATTCCCTAACTTGACCAAGGTAAAGCCTAATCCCTTGAAATTTTTTTTTAAGGTAGACTTAGACTAGGGAATCATTCGAACCAAATTTCATGATTTTTTGAGTTTTATTTTAATTATTAGATTTATTTCAATTTATAGAGTATTTATTAATTATAAAATATTTTAATATGGAAAATTAAGTTTCACATTTTTATTAAATCTCTCTAAGGTAAAGGAACCCAAAGAAATAAATTTTACATTTTTCTAATTTTTTTTGAATTGTTAGAATTATTTTAGTAAAAATCCATTTTAGCTTTTTAAAATTTTTTTATGCTTCAAAATTCAATATCTTCACTTAGAAAATCAGGAAAAATATTCTAATTATTTCTAAGTGCTTATGAAATAATTTAGAACATTTCTATGAATTTTATTATTTTTGTGATTTTTATCATTTTTTAATTATTTAAATATTAAGGAAAGGCTTAAAAAGGGAATTTTAATTTTAATTACAAATTTATTTTTGAAAAATCCTTCTAATCCCAAAAAACTGTCAAAAACCAATTTTTATAATTTTTTAAGTAATATTTTAATTGTTAAAAATTATTTTAGTGTTAAAAATGACATTAAACTTAGAAAATCATTTTGAGTTTTCAAATGAGCTCTAAATATTTTTAAATTTTTATTTGGAGTTCTCTGAAATTTGAATATTAGTGGAGAATAAAAATTAAGTCATTTAGATGTCTGGGTTTCCCAAAATTAATTTTTTTTGTGTTTTAGGGTTTGTGAAAGTTAGGTGCATTCTTAATGACTTAACTCATGAAAGATTTTCCAAAAGGTTTTTTGACCATAATAAACCTTTCAAAATTTTCTTGGAATTTTCTAAGAAAAATGCTAATTATTATGATTAATTTATGCAAATAATAGATATAAACTTGAAAAAATATGGATCTCTCTCTAGAGGTCTCTTATGGCTTCGAAAAAATCAGAGAATGTTCTTTAAGACATAGGCAACAACATGTCAAAATTTCATGGCATGGTAAAATGTCTACTTGCATGAAGAATCAAAAGACTCAAAATAGTGTTTAATTAATTAAAAATAAAATATGCATCACATAAACTTCAAATTATTTTTACATTTTTCTCCTTTGTTCACTAAGCAAAATGATATTTTTATTTTATTTTTGTGATTTTTCTACACCAAGATTTGGGTTTTGAAGTTAGGGATCTTTTTCTGATTTATTTAATTCCATATTTATCTATTTAAATGCACGGCACCACCTCATCTTAGGCAGCTCTGAACGACGACGCGGCGCACTCCCATTAATTATGCTTTCCACCTTAGCATGCCACACGGCCTGCGGTTCACACACCGATAGTTCATCCGTCTATATCTCATCCGCTGATGAGATAAACGCGCGATCGGATGGCTCCCCATCATCGTCTCCAAATAAACTAACTCGTGACCTTTAAAATTAAAACCCTATGATCTCACTCATTTCTCAACCAAATGACCTCAGGTTGATTCTATGGACTTTTCTAAGTGTGACGAACACATCTATACAGTAAACATGCCATTAAACTAACCCCAATCAAATGGAGAATCAAAACAGGCTCAAGAAGATGGGAAGTTCAATACCTTTGCTCTGAGAAGAGAGGCTTCAATCAGAGGTGCTCGACACGTTCATAGAGGTCTAGGGAGGCTAAGGATTGAGCCTCTGGTCAGGGTGAAAGGTCTAGACCTGAATTCAATCAAGGCCAGATTTGGGTGTTGGTATTGAGCTATCTTAGAGGCTCTATATGAAGAGGATTTGATAGAGCTTTGTCTTAGTTAAGTGTGGAAATAGTGTGGGTGAGTTTAATTTAGATTTGTTGCATTGTAGATGTGTGGTGGAGAATGTCCTATCTCTAGCAAGGATTTGCGCTCCTGAATTCCAGTAAGGAGAATTAGGGCAATGGAGTGGTTGTATTGCAATGTGGAGGTCTCAAGGAAGCTCAGGGAGTAATTTCAGAGGCTATCCTTACAAAATTTTTCAGCACACCTTTATGGCAATAGTGGTGGAGCTTTTGTAAAAATGGCTTAGGGTGGCTGTATAGGTGCAAATTGTTGTCTATGTGGAGGGTAGAGAGGCTCTAAACTTCAAATAAGATGAGGTGGCCTCTAGGTTTGAATTGGGTTTGGATTTCTTGAGGGGGCTCATTTTTTTGGCTCCTCTGGTGAATACGCCAGATGACAAGGGTGGGGGAGGTGGCCAGGAGGTTAGGTGAGCTAGTAGAATCTGTCAGAACAATTTATTTGGGCAGGTGTTTAGTTTTGGCAAAAATCCCATAAGCTTAAGCAATTTTGGAAATAAATCCCTTGATTTGGGGATCATTTGGTCCATGGCTCATTTGGGTGGTTCCATGGGGCTTAGCCTAGTCAATAAGGTCCAAAATTTGGCTGTGGTGGCTTTGCCTTGACCAATTTGGCTAGATTAGGTCAACTTTTGGTGAAGGGGTCGATGTAGGTTGATTTGGATTAATGTGGGTTTTTGTTAGGCTAGCCATGACTTTGACCTCAATTAATTGATCAACATTGTGTAGATGGTTGTAATGAACATTTTTGGTGAAGGATTGAAGTAATTTTGAGTTCAATTGGAAGCTCAATTTAAAGGATTTTGAGATTTTTGTCAATTTGGGCATGTTGGACTAGACTTGGGCTTTGGTTGAGCTAGGCTTGGAGTTTGGCTCAATTGAATGGTCTAAATGATCAAGGGAGATGTTATGAAGGTTTTTCATGAAGGAATGGAGTGGAAATTTTGGGGCTAAGAAAATCAATTTGGTGGAATTTTGAGACATGGCCAATTTAGGGAAAAAATTGGGATGTTTTGGATTTGGGTTAAAATTAAATGAAATTGAGGCCTCACCAAGGCCAATTGATGGTCAAGTTTGATGTGTAAAATGTTATGAAGAGTTTAGGATTCAAATTGTGGCCAATTGAGTAGGCCATGGGGTTCAATTTGGTGGAACCAAGTCATAGGGTCAAAATTAGGGATTTGACTTATATCAAAATTGGGCTCAAAGCATGAGCCAATTGAGCTTGGATTTAGTTTATATTTGGTCATATGGAAGGTAAATTTGAGTTTAGAATTGAAATTAAGGGAAATTGTGACCAAATTGATTGACATTTGAGGTAAATTTGGGGAAATTGGGACTTTAAAGGCAATTTGGGGTTTTGGTCAAAATGGTCAAATTGGTCAAAGTGAGTCATGTGGTAGTTGAGAAAAATGAAATTGAGAATATTTGGAAGGTTTTGAGAATTTTTGAAATTTTAGGTTAACGAGGGGCATTTTGGTAATTTGGCAATTTTTTTGTGATTTTGGGTAATTTGGATGTTTTGAAAAGGTTTGAAATGACTTTTGAACAAACTTAGGAATTTTGGGTAAATTTGGAAATTTTGGACAAATTTAGGGTTTCAAGGGTACTTAGGTAATTTGAGGGAGTTTAGTGGAAAAAGGCAAAGTTGAATATTTTTGGTAGAATTAGGGAGCTTACCATCATAAATGAGCTATGGACCAATGGAAACCCCATTTGGGTCCTCTATGTACTGGTTTTAGTTAAACCCTAGCTTAGGGCCAGTGAGTTTAGTGAACCAGCTACATGAGTCTCCCAAAGGATTAAGGGATCAAACTCAAGAAATTTTGGGTTTGTATTTGTGAGTGATTGTGAGTGAGGTGAGTACCTTAGCTCTAGACCAACACCCAGGGTTAACCCTAAGGTCAAGCAGACCTATGGGAACTCTCCTTGGGCTCCCCTATAATTACCCCATCTACTAAGTGCTAGAGGTTAGGACCACCATGTGGAACTTCAAGTTGAGTAAAGAGGAGTTTGGAATTTCTAATGGTGAGGGTTTCTTTTCTAGTTTTCTAGGAATAGTCAACGGGAAAGTCCTATGGCTAGACCCTAGACTACTAAAGAGGAAAGACTAGACCTTAACCAAAAGTGAAGTCAATAAATGGACACTCAATAGGTGTGGTGTGTTGGGCAAGCACAACGTGCGTATTGGCATTGACCGATGTGATCAACAAAACCAATACAAATCCCTAAGTCAACAGACCTGGAAGGAGGTGTAGAATTGTGTGTGTTATTTGTTTTCATTGGGGGATTAGAAAGTGAATATTTGATTGTGGTCAAGAAGTAGGAACTCTCGCTGGGGATTGGAGAGTTGGTTTTGAGTTATCGGATTTCAAGTGTTCATAAAGGATGGGAATCACTATGTAAGTGCTGACGTCGAGGTGGAAATTGAAGTTTAGGTGTTAATTTCAGAAGAGGGTCGGAAGTTAGGGACCGACCTCAAAAGGAAAGGAATCAAAAGTTAAAGATTGATTCCAAAATGAGAATTGAAAGTTAAGGATCAATCTCAAGAGAGAGAGTTAAAAGTTAAGGACCAGCCTCAAAGGGAAAGGAATCAAAAGTTAAGGGTTGATTCCAAAATTGGAATTGAAAGTTAATGATCAATCTCAAGAGAGAGAGTCAAAAGTTAAGGACTGGCCTCAAAAGAAGTGAATCAGAAGCTAGGGACTGATTCTAAAATGATAATTAAAAGTTAATTATCAATCTCAAAAGAGAGTCAGAAGTTAAGAACCGACTTCGAAAGAAGTGAATCAGAAGTTAAGGAATGATTCTAAAATGAGAATTGAATGTTAATGATTAATCTCAAAATAGAGTCAGAAGTTAAGGACCGACCTCAAAAGAAGTGAATCAAAAGTTAAGGACTGATTCTAAAATGAGAATTGAATGTTAATGATCAAGCTCGAAAGAGAGTCGGAAGTTAAGGACCGAACTCGAAAAGAAATGAAGCGGAAGTTAAGGATTGATTCCAAAATAAGAATTAAAAGTTAAGAATCATTCTTAAAAGAGAGTCGGAAGTTAAGGACCGACCTTGCAAGAAGTGAATCAGAAGTTAAGGACAGACTCTAAAATGAGAATTGAAAGTTAATGATCAATGTCAAAAGAGAGTCAGAAGTTAAAGACCATCCTCAAATGGAAAGGAATCAAAAGTTAAGGACTGATTCCAAAATGAGAATTGAAAGTTAAGGATCAATCTCAAAAGAGAGTCGGAAGTTAAGGATCGACCTCGTAAGGAAAGGAATAAGAAGTTAAGGACTAATTCCAAAATGAGAATTGAAAGTTAATGATCAAACTCAAACGAGAGTCGGAAGTTAAGGACCGACCTCAAAAGAAGTGAATCAAAAGTTAAGAACTGATTGTAAAATGAGAATTGAAAGTTAATGATCAATCTCAAAAGAGAGTTGAAAGTTAAGGACTGACATCGAAAAAAGTGAATTAGAAGTTAAGGACTGACTCTAAAATGAGAATTGAAAGTTAATGTTCAATCTTAAAATAGAGTCGAAAGTTAAGGACCGACCTCGAAGGAAAGGAATCAGAAGTTAAGGACTGATTCCAAAATAAGAATTGAAAGTTAAGGATCAATATCAAAAGAGAGTCGGAAGTTAAGGACCGACCTCGAAAGGAAAGGAATCAGAAGTTAAGGAATGATTCCAAAATGAGAATTGAAAGTTAATGATCAATCTCAAAAGAGAGTCGGAAGTTAAGGACTGACCTCGAAATAAATGAATCATAAGTTAAGGACTAATTCTAAAATGAGAATTTAAAGTTAAGGAACAATTAAAAAAGAGAGTCAGAAGTTAAGGACTGACCTTGAAAGGAAAGGAATCAGAAGTTAATGACTGATTCTAAAATGAGAATTGAAAGTTAAGGAATAATCTAAAAAGAGAGTCAGAAGTTAAAGATGGAACTCGAAAAGAAAGGAATCATAAGTTAAGGACTCATTCCAAAATGAGAATTGAAATTTAAGGATCAATCTCAAGAGAGAGTCGAAAGTTAAGGACTGACCTCAAAAAGAGTGATTCAGATGTTAAGGAATGATTCTAAATGAGAATTAAAATTTATGTATTGATTTGTGGTGTCGAATTCATATATACGTGTTGTGTGAAAAGGTTGACATTTTTGAAGAAGATTTGTGAAATTTTTGTGAGGTTTTGTGCAGAACGTGAAATTCTGCAGGGATGTTAAGAGAATTAGTGCAGGCAAAGATAGTTGTGCTGCACGAGCAAAGAGTAAGAGACCTCAAAATCAAGAGAATCCACTCTAATGATTTACTTTCTTTTCTTGTAATTTTTATCATGTTTAATTTTCAAAATATGTTTTAAAAAAATTAATTTTAGTTGGTTGATTTTTTAAAAGAGAGTTATTTTGTTGTTTGCTTGTTTGTTATTTTTATTTAAATTTTATTATCGTTAAATTTTTTTTTTGTTGTTTTGTTCTTTGTTCTTTATAATCTTTGTTGTTTTGTTCTTTGTTCTTTATAATCTCGAACCAATGTATGGTTCGTGGCTTTTATCCATCGTACAAAAGGAAATTGACAAAAAGATAAATTTCTGAAAGAAACTTCATTAATCTATTCCAATAAATGTTACAGATTGAATGTAGGCCAAAGCGTAAAAAAGTACAATATGCTAACTGCATCAAAGTATATCTACAAATTTTCCTTGCCAAGTATATGTCATAAACTGAGCATGTCTAATATATTTCATATCTGTTGTAATGTAGTGCAATAAAATTGAAATGAACTCTCTGAATGTCTGTTCCTGGTGTGGCGAGCTCCTGATCGAGCAGACCTTCTAAGCCACGCTCTAGGACAAGAGTTCCTCTTGCATGTACTTAGAGGTATAACCCTCTCATAGCTTATATGATAGTTGTTCCTCCAATTATGGATCTGGTTGAAATCCATATGACATTTAACTATTGTCCATTCATCGAAAGGTCACGGACACCCTACAGTGTCGCAGCCCTGGAATATAGTGTTTGGCGATGTCCGCCCCATTTCCTTTAAGGACTAGCACTGAACCAAAAGGTAATGGAATTTCTATAGCTCCTTTGAATTCATCGGGACCAATGATATCAATTTCTTTTCCAAATAGGATGTTGCTTATGCTCATGAATGAGTCCGTGCAGAAAGGTCTCACAAAGTCATGATGATCAATGTGCGAAGGTATGTAGTCTCCTTCATCATATATATTGATGATGCAACTGTTAGGGATGTAGTTAGCTAGCAGTATACTCCATCTGATCATTCTTTTAATCACCCATTTTATCATTGGAGGTAGTGGATCCACCTGATCAAGTCTAAGAATTCCAAGAGGATTTCCTTGTCTATCGTTGGTAAAGTTATAGCAGCAGCCGCACTGGATAGTGATTCTCCCCTTTCCTCGCATCCACTTTCTTGGTTCAGAATAGGTTCTTTCCATAAGCAGGCCTGCTTGACCTCTATCTCTCAGGTCAAAAATGCAGTCGAGAATGTTTTGTTCATCAATTTCTGAAAAGACCCTGGTGTATAATTCCAATCCCTCTAATATGCTGATGAACCTCCTTTTCACTTCTTTGTAGAATTAGAAGTTTCTTTTGTTCACTTTTCTCATCTTATAGTACTCTGCCGTACTGAGAATCGGCAACTGTTGAGGATATTCCCTCATTTCAACGTCGGCGGGAACCCGAGCTTGTGCTGATTCTGACGCTAACGAAATGAGTGACTCGACATCCAAAGGGGCATATGACTCTGGACTCCATGGGACATATTGATCTATTCCCAGCGGGACATACGACTTCCCCATCGGGCATCGGTGGTCTGAGACCCATCATCGGTAGATGCGTACTCCTCTAAGGTGCTGTAGTGCTGTAGGTGTAGGACATTACAGTTCGAGCATTCCACGAATGCCCCTGTAGCCGACACTCGTGCATATATTTTGGCTTTGTAGGTGAGGAAACCCGTGCAAAAAAACATCTGAAGCTGGTCATATTTCGAGCTCTGTAACATACCCGGACTCCTCATATGTAGCAGGTAAGCTGGAAGAGGTTTCTCCCATGCCTGGATCATAAATGTTCTCTTCAGGAATAAGGGTAAGTAAATTCTCTGCCTCTTTCTGGTATCTTCTTTCTTCTCGTAAAAAAGCCCTCTTCTTTTGATGACTAGCATTTCTGCACTGAGTTCTTTGTAGCAGAGCGTCCGGTAGTCTCTCATTAATGGTAGCGACTAGGCTTCCAGTCGGCGTAGTTATCATGGATGGTAGGCGGCTGGGCCCCTCCATCGGGTCTTATTGTACCATCACATTCTTTCCCTTTAGTGATGAATTGTCTTTGGTGGTCAACCTTAGCAGTGAGGGCAACCCTTCCTTTTCTTGTTGGCTGACGACATTCATTATAGGCCCCTCATAATCCATGTCAATTTGACTAAATTCCATGTCAAAGTCTATGGTTCCACCTTACGGTGCCATTTCCTTTTCGAGTGCGAGGTTCCAACCATCTTTAAAGGCAAAGATCAGCCTCTGGCCTGACATTTCTCTGCATACGACACGAAAAATGTTAGTGAGCTGAAAATTAGTGTAAACAAGAACAAAACAAAGTATTTATTAAATAAATTTTTAGTTTATTTTGGTGAAGAAGTCATTTATTTGTGTATGCATTTTGTTTAATTTAGTAGGATATTAAGTTTAAAAAGAGAAAATTAAAGTGTGTATTTTTCAAAAATTTTCATTATGTTGAGCTTAATCTTATTACAAAAATTTTGGACCCGGTCACAGACATTTGGCCACGTAGATAACCCAAAAACAATCCAAATTTTAAAATTTCAAATTAAGCAATGGCAAGCAATGTCAGGTTGCGTAGTATGTTTTTAGGTATCATCTGTTGATTGGTAGCATGGGTCTTTCACCCTAGAAATCTATTAACTAGTAGGCTCCTCCTGTATGGACCTTTACAACGACAAATGATCCCTCCTAACTTGGCTCAAATTTTCCACCTACCTTACGGCATGCATAATAGGCCTTTTGAGCACGAGTACGAGATCACTAACTTTGAATGTCCTTGGGTGGACCAATTTGTCATGAGCTTGTTTAATCTTTTCCTGGTAAAGTTCCAAGTGTTATTGTGCTTCAAGTCATTTTCCCTCAAGTCTCTCCAGTTCTT
>NEWO01000458.1:514951-529458 GCA_003013225.1 Phalaenopsis aphrodite | reverse complement strand
CAGTGTTTTCTTTAAAATCTGTACCAATGTCTTATTGCACGCTTCATCCAGGCCATTTGATTTGGGATAGTAAATTGTAGAGTATCTCCAATCTATCCCGTGTCTTTTGACGAAATTATTGATTTTTTTGCTTTTAAAGGCTGTTCCATTATCGAAAATTATTCTTCATGGTATTCTAAAATGGTGGACAATTTGGCTTTTGAGAATTGAAGGACGTGCTGTGTCGTAACCTCTCATAACAGTACTGCCTCTGCCCATTTAGAGAATAGTCTGTAGCGGTAAGTCTAAATCTGTGTCCTTTGGGAGTTGGAGGGTCTATCAGACCTATTATGTTTGTGCCCCAACACTCGAATGACCACGAGGCGACAGTTGGGTGTAGCAAATTCGGAGGCTGGTGTAAGACCACCCCATGCACTTGGCACTGGTGACATTTTCTAGCTATATCCATGCAGTCGAACATCATTGCTGGCCAATAATATCCAAGTCTTTTGAATTTCATTTTTATCTTCGGTCCTGACTGGTGAGTGCTGACCGTGACTTTATATATGCTTAAAAATATAAGTATTTAACACTGTTACTAAAAGATTTAATTCATCAGCAACTGTACCAAAACTTAATAACAATTATAAATTTGATAAATTTGGACGTAATAAATATTCAATAATTGTAAAGTCACACTTATCAACGCAAGTATATGTATCGCTCAAGTAATGTAGGGCTCTAATTGAGTCCTAGATATCGATCCCACAGGGAGTAATAGTAGAACTACAAACTAAGACTTTAGAAAAGCAGTACTTTAATTGCAACAACGAAGTTCAATTTGCTTATCTGTCACTAATAAACAATTAAAATAAATATGTAATTTTAATAACTATTAAATAACTAAATATACTAATGAAGTTTTTAATGTGATATTCAATATATAAGAAAGCATCCTTCTCCTTGTCAAGAAATTATAGTGAATGGATAAAGTGAATTAGTTCATATTATATTGTGTCAAATAGGAGCATTCCTATTCCTTACTCTTTGGTCCAGGCATAAAGAACATTAACTAATCCTACTCTTGTTTACTGAATCAGTAGCTAGGCTGGGAGGATACTAGCTCTCACTTCGGAGCTCCCACGTTCCCCTCACCTGAGGGCTAACATCTACACTTCAGCACCCAAATGATAGGACCGAATTGAGGATTTTAGTCTGTCACTCTAAAATCTCCAATTCTACGCCCGATAATTTTATTTCCCTATTTATTTTCACCCAACTTGCAAGGGCTTTGACCTCCCTGAATCTTGGATGTAATCTTCACTTTAGTTAGAAAACTCAACATATTTTGACAAATTAATTGGCCAGATTGAAAGTAAATTAAGATTGAAGTGAAAAGATCATCACAATTTCTTAAACATTTTCATGGCTTCACTAATTCAAATCACCACTTCACAAATCTCATGACAAGGAGAAAGACAGAGAAAACAACTCATATCTCATGAGGAAAACACAACAAAACTCAGAATTCATATATAAAATCAAAGTCATACAAACTACAACAATAAATAAACTTATCTCTAATTTCTCCGCAAGAAAACTCCTTGAAGTTCCTCTGAATCTCTTCCTTTCTATACAGCACACAAAATTCCACTTTGAAGCAGCAAGGAGGAAGAAATCTCTCACTTTCCCTCCACTCTTACAATCTCTCAAAGAATTCCTCACACTATCCGAGCTTGTGTAGAGTTTTGAGTTTGATTCAAGACAAAACTTGTCTTCCTTGTACTGTGATTTCCATGGAATCCCCAGGGGGACATGCCAGTTCTTTTGCGAGTTTAGCTAGAGCGTCAGCATGGGCATTATCTCCCTTAGGAATCTAGTAGAAAGTCACATTGGGGATATGCTCCAGCAGCTTCATCGTGTACTGGTGGTATTCTGCTAATCTTAATTTGAAAGTTTTGTGTTGTCTGGTGACTTACTGGATGACAAGCTGAGAGTCGCCATAGATGGCAATGTTTGTTATATTCATTGAGATTGCCAATTCCAATCCAGTGATTAGGGCTTCATATTCTACTTCATTGTTGGCGCACGACTCTATCAGGTGATATGCAAACCTCAACATACCCTTATCTGGCGTGATAAAGATCAAACCGATCCCTACCTTACCTGGTATGACTGTGCCTGATCCTTTATCTTTTCTGACTGATGAAGCACCGTCGAAGTACATTTCCCAGCATTGCACGATGGAGAATTTCATTTGTAGTATTTGCTCGTTTGGTAACTCGTCGTTGATAGGGGACCTAGCTGGCAGTGGGTGTGCAGCGAGAGCTTGAATATGTCCTTTGATAGCATGGAGGGAAACAAAAATTATATCAAACTGCAATAAGATCATTGATCATCTTGCTAGATGTCCGGAGAGTGTTGGTTAGGTCATCAAATATTGCAAGGGTTAACTTTTGAAATTAGGGTAATCTTATGAGAAAGTATGTAATGTCTAAGCTTTTAGGTGGCGAAAATCAAGGCTAGACAATGCTTCTCGATAGGTTGATACCTTATCTCTGTCAGTATTAGGCGGCGACTCAAGTAGTAGAGTGCATTTTCTTTATCCTCATCATTAACTTGTGCTAAGAGGGCTCCAAGAGAGTCATCTAAGGCCACGGTATAAAGTATCAACGATTTTCCTAAGATAGTGGCTACCAAAACAAGAGGTGTCATTAAATATTATTTAATGTTCTCAAAGGCCCGTTGGCATTTCTCTTCCTAAATGAATTTGGTTTCCTTTTTAATTAATGTCGAGATAGACTGACACCTACCTGAGAGATTAGAAATAAAGCGTCTCAGATATGCCAACTTCCCTTAGAAGGAACATAGTTGTTTCAAGGTTTTAGGAGGAGGCATTTCCAAGATATCTTTAATCTTATCTAGGTCGATCTCGATTCCCTAATGATGGACAACAAATCCTAGAAACTTACCAGAGGTTACGCCAAATGTGCACTTTAAGGGATTCATTTTAAGGCATCTCGTTGTAACCATTTGAACACAATCCTCAAATCGTAAAAAATGGTCTATCTTTCATTTACATTTTATGACCAAATCATCCACGTAGCATTCCACTTTCTTGTGAAGGAGGTCGTCGAAAATCTTTGTCATTGCACGTTGATATGTTGCTTCAACGTTCTTTAGGCCGAATGATAGCACTGTGTAGCAGAAAATTTGAATCAGTGTTCTGGAGGTTGTAAGTGCTGCATCTTTGCGAGTCATCTTGATTTGGTTGTATCCCAACGATCCGTCCATGAAGGAGAAAATTTTGCATGTTGAAACGATATCCACCATCATTTTTGATATTGGTAGTGGAAACTCGTCTTTTGGACATGCCTTGTTGAAATCCTTGAAGTCTACACAAACACGAATTTATCCATTTTCTTCTTGACTGGAACAATGTTGGCCAACCACATGAGGTATTGCTCTTGTTTTACGAAGTTAGCATATATTAATTTCTTCACCTCAGCGATGACTTGCTGCTCTATTTCGAGGCACATTCTTATGGGAGTTTTTTTTACTGGGGTTCTATTCTTATCCACCCCGAGTTAATGAACTGCAACCTTTGCTGACAGTCCTGACATTTCATCATAGCTCCATGTGAAGTAATATTTAAACTCTGTTAGCAATCAAATCAATTGCAAAGATATTTCATCATTGAGTAGAGAACTTATAAATGTAGGTCGGGGTTGCTCTTCTGTCCTGAGGTTGATTTCTTTTAACTCATCAATAGTTGACTTGATTTCTTCTCCAAATTCCGGCTTAGCATCTTCTATCAGTTGATCAGTAGAGTCATCCTCTATGTCGAGGCAATCCTCTTTTGATTCACTAGTAAGAACCATGCAAAATTTTAAACCATCAACTGGTCCGACTGTACCAAATCTGAGACCCTCTCTTGAGTTTGGAGTTTAACTTTTAACATTCCATCATTTTTCTAAAAGTTGTAGTTTATCTTTCAGTATTCGTTTTGGCAAATGTACCTGTTGAATCAACTTTTGTACACAAGTTGAAAAGTAACCAAAAGGTAATTCCATTAATTCATTAGGATCATCATCCAAGTTTACATGATTTTTAAGATTAGAAGAGGTAGAAGCATGATAAAACTTGATCGGCTTTGAACCAATGCTACAGACTTCCTTGACCTTGAAAATCTCGACCTTCTGAGGGAGGATCGGAGTAAGGGTCATAACATTCACATAGTGGTTTATTATATCATACATCGTCTCATATTTGCTTTTCTCTGCATCTTCTAAGATATCTCATATCGAGTTTTCTTCTATTTTGTCATCATTATTTAATCTTCCAAACTATTTTCATCACCAATGTTGGTGGTTGGCCTAGTCTGCTTAATGATTAAGTTGATTCTTCCACGTCCACGTCCCCGACCTTGACCTCGGGTGTGCGAACTAAAAGAACCTCCACCAACTTGTTACAAAAGAGTGGTGGAAGATCGCTGAAACGGAGTTGAATGGCCTCCTCTTTGTGATTATTCTGAATATTGACTTTTATTTGTTGTAATTTGATGAGAGAAGATAGTTTTCTTTAGAGGTGCGTAGTAGGCAGCATCTTCATGAATGCCCACTTAATGAACTGAAAACCGTTGTAAATCTCCCTTAATGTAATGCTCTTGTCCTTCTTTGTAGTACTTAATGCACTGGTGTAGAGAAGATGGAACCATGTTGTGTTCGTGATTCCGTGGTCGACCTAGTAGAGCGTTGAAAGAGGTTAGGGCGTCGATGATATGAAACTTGGCTGTTGTTGCTAGTTCTCCATCCTTCATAAGAAGTGTAATGGGCTCTCTCTCCCTTTTGGTTGAATCCTCTTAGCATCATTTTATCGGCTGTAAGATCTTGAGCCTCGATGTACAAATAGACTAATGTCCGTAGACTCATCAAGTTTAAGGATGCTCCCGGATCTATTAAAACTCTGAACAACCCAAATCTGCTGATGTTAACAGAGATGTAGAGTGAACGATTGTGGTCGGTGGTATCGAGCAGCAAGTCTTCATCTGTGAAGGTTACCCCAGGCTATGCTTTCAATGAACAAACTTCATTTGAGTATGTGCTGGCCAACTGGGCTAAGCAAATCTTAGGGTCAAGCAAAGCTGTAATCAGAGACTCTCTCATCTCCTTTGATAGGATCAGAGCGTCGTAGATGCTTAATCGGGTCGGCAACTTCCTAAGATGAGAGAGCACATTGTAATCCGTTTTTTATGATCCTCTAATTTTCTTTTCGTTATATGGTTCTTCCATTAGTGGAGGTGGAGGTAGCTCTTCTCAAGTTAATATATGTTTTCCTTTATCTACTGGAGCTATTATTGGGGGTAACACTCTCTCGCTTCTTAAGTTCACTGCTGTAATTTCTACTTCTTGAGATATCATTGTCGAATCTTCTGTGTTTCTATTTTGTAGGAAAGATCTAAGTTGATGGAAAGCAGTGCATCGTGGTGCTTGATAATTGGTTCCTCACTCCCGGTGCTGTCGTAAGCGGTGTTGTCAATGTCTTCTTTGGTCTTGTTAGCGAGTTCATCAGACTCAATTACGATTTGAGGATTGTTTTGGGAATCGAGATCAAAGCTAAATTGTTTATAATCAGTTATGTTATCACCAGAAATCATTAAAACATAGCCGAAATCACATTCATTATATTCATAAGACCCCGTATAGAAAGTCAGAGGTTCAAGAATTTTCTTCCCCGATCCGGGACAACCAATCTAGTGGAGGTAGCCCCCATCCTACCCCCCGTGCTATCAATCTTCATAGTAGTGTTCTTCTTCTTCTTTGTATTTGACGATGAAGAATCTCCTGGTGAAATATTCATGTCGCGTTTGGCAGGCTGAAGATTCTGAATGGAGGCTTGTTTTGATGCATTCTGGATTTGATTTAATGTTTTCTTGGATGATTTGATCCAAACTTTATTCCATTCTCCTTTTCCTTATATGTGGAAGATTATTTCGATGAATCTTGTATTTGGTTTAGGACCCACTTGAGCTTGTTCCAAGTCGTACTCCATCCATCTTCTCCAGCATATGGATCAATCGAAGAGATTGGCTCAGCCGAAATCACATTTATGGAACCCTTTTCAGGTTCTTTTAAATATTCTTTCAAGATCATTATATTCCCTTCTTTAAGGTTCTTCTCAAGCCAATCCTTAAAGATGAAACATTCTTCTATAGTGCACCCAAGCAACCTGTGGTATGGGCAATAATTTGGTTGAACTTTCTTATTGACCTCTTCGGGTTTCGTTGGATATGGTAGTCTGAACTCAAGCTTCTTCATCAGACTTCTGAACATTTTGGATACCGCTTCATCTTTGAAGGAATACACCATTTTCTGTCGTTCTTCTAGAGATATTCTCTTATTCCTTGTTTGAGGTGATCCTTCTTGAGGAAGTTGCTGGTTGGACTGGCTGCTCTGTTTCTAACATGCTGTGAAGATTGGTGAGGATTTTTTGGATATATCTTCATTGGTTGCTTCCCTTTGTCGGCAATCGCTACTGTTCCTGACTTCTTTTCAAATACTCTGGTTGGCTTGGATTTCTCATGAGAATTCATATCTTTGATTTCCTCTTGAAGACTGCTGGCTTTATTGAGTAGCTTCTCAAAGGATTTGATGGTGAGTCTATTGAGAATGAAAGCTACTGACCCATGATTGCTTTTTAGTAAGATCTCAATTGCGTGATGTTCCTATAGCTGGGGTTCACATTTCATGTTAAGGTTTCTCCACCTCAAAATGTAATCCACCAAAGTCTCATTGGGCTTTTGCTTTTCCATCATGAGCTCTTCTATAGAGACATGGTGTTGCGCTCTGACAAATCTCTTCACAAATAATTATTCCATCTCGGTAAATGTCTTAACTGATCTGTTAGGTAAATCAGCATACCAATCAAAAGCAATCCCTGACAGGCTGCTAACAAACTGTTGGAAAAGTAAAGCTTCACTATTTCTTGTGTTGCCACAACTGGCTCGGACGTGTGCTATATGCTGTCGGGGATTTCCAGTCCCATCGAATATCTTAAATTTTATGGCCAAAAAACCCTTGGGGAAGGGTACGCCATTGAATTCCTCTGGATAGAGTCTACCTTTTAGAATAAATGCACCACCCTTAAGTTGGGTTAAGGCTTATTAAACTTGTTCAACCGTTTCCTTAAATTCCTTCTCTGGCGTGGCGCTCGATGGAAAATCCTTCTTTTGTTGCTCATCTCTGGTTGCTGAGGCAACTTATCTTCTTTCATCTGTGATGAGTATGATTTCTGGTTGGTTGATCTCTAGAGAGGTTAGCTGTGGTACTTGAGATTGTCCTTGAATTGTGGCAATGGCGGTCATGGCTGCGACCATCTCTTCTATCCTTTTCTCCAGTTGGCTAACTTGCTCATCTCTTAGGAGGATAACCCTATACAACTCATCTACGGCGTTCTCTTTAACGACAGATTGAGCCTCGAGCGCAGATGCAGCGGCTCTGGTTTCAATGACATGGACATCCATGAAATTCTCTTCGAGGTAATCATTATAGTCAAAATCTTCATCATCATCATCGATGAAAACTTCGTGTTCTCAAGCTAACTCAAAAATCATGACTCTGAGCTTTTCAAAATTTTCTTTGATTAATTATTCTTTGATTATCTTAAGATCTGGATGACCCTGCTGGACCTCCTCCTCTTGCTCTTCCATCTCGCTTGCAATTGCTGTGACAATGTCAGATACTTCGGACAATAGCTTCATTCCACGCTCTTGCCCAGCGGGCTTACTGGACTGGATCGATACAGTGGCCTTCAGTATCCACAACTTTTTCTTTGACGATGATGTCTCAGGACAGAGTGTCCTAGCAGAAACATCGGTATGTAAAAGAGAAGTATGCTTCCCATGGTGCAGACCGACTACTGTACTAGGCAATTTCTTCATCTTTTCCTTTAGAATTTTAAGAATGTCTTTGAAGTAGGTCATCGGTAGGATTCTCTGACCCACTCTTGACTTAACCGTTTGACGGCCTGTGGTCCTGGTAGCGGTGGAATCTATGGTGACAATATCAGTGTCGACTCACTTCCCAAGCAGAACCAGACGGGAATACGGGCAGGCAGACTTTTAGTTGACTTCTCAGATTGTCTGGTAGGTTTGACGTCCCTTAAAATTTATTTCTTCATACGAGAGGATATTGCATGTCCCACTCATTTAAGTAACTCATTAACTGAGTAGCCCTCTTTGACAGCTAGTCTCTGAGAAACTGAAAAAACTCGGTGACAGGAGTAGGTTTCTTTTTTTCTACACCCTGTCCATGAAGTTTCGGTAATGCAACGGTGATTTTCCAGATATTCTTGTATCCATCGATATCCATTAAAGGGTGGAATCTACTTCCCCGCAGAAGTGGATATGTTTCCAATAATCCCGATTCATCTTGGTGAGGATCTTCCTTAACGGGTATCTCCTCAGGAGTCTGGGCTTTAGTGGCCCTCCGAACTCTTCTGTTGCGGTTTCTCCTTTGATTTCAGATTAGTGGTGCATTTCTTGAACTCAATCCAATTTTGAATACTAATGGTGTGACAGCTAATCCCTCAGTCAGATCTTCAATGATCGTTACTTCTTTCTCCTTAGCAGTAGCGGGGACAACAGGCTTGGTAGGTGTCATAGTGACAACAGTAGTCTTGGCCTTCTTATGAGAAGGGAAGTCCTGAAGACAGTTCAGGTTGAATTCAGCAGACTGCTCCTGAACTTCTAGAGTGGTGACTTTCATTATGACGAAAGGGGCCTTCCCGAGGATAACCTCGAGGTCTTCAAATGCGGCTCCGAACTTAATGGTAGGAGCGACATTGTGGGCTTCACGTCTTGTTGAAAAGTTGCAAGAAAAAGTCAGCGTTGGGAAGGCCATTGCAACAGCTTTAAAACAAAAAGCTTTGGGGTTAGCTATTTGGTCAAAACCTTATAATCTTAGTTTAAGCACTGAAAATTAATAGAGGTTGATCAGTAGACTGGGTAAATCTTTGTTTGTGGGGATTTTAAAATTTTTAGTAAAAAGTTAATTTAAAAGTAGAAAAATTTAATTAATTTTGAAGCACGCACGACACAACACAATTTTATTGAATTTGCAAAATAGGAAATCAAACTTGGAAGGGAGATGTGAAGTGTTTAGAAATAGTGCGAGACCCATTTAGCAACACACAATGCCCAGGTTGAACTAGTTCACCAAGACACTTATTGGGGGTCCAGCGCCACATGAAGATTAAAAGAGTCCTTATTGGCCTCCTAAACCCCTCTGTTCAAGGGTGATTGAGCAGACAATCCTGAAGTCCAAGGAGTTGACCGTACTTTCCCAAGACAGAAATAGGTAAAGTATGTCAACGGAATAAGAGTAATTTTGTCCAAGAGGGACATAGACACATTACCGATGTGTGAAGATAATATTTTCTTATTTAAATGGAGAGAAAAGCTTGAACCCAACAGAGCGCCAGAAGCTGTCGGCACTATTTTTAGGTTGAGGAGTTGGCTGTTGACTTAATTTTTATTCTCCACTAAGATTCAAAGTTTAGAGAACTCCCCATAAAAAATTAAAAATGTTTGGAACTCATTTGATAACTCTAAATGATTTTCTAAGTTAAATGTCATTTTTAACACTAAAATGATTTTTAACATTTAAAATATAACTCAAAAAATTATATAAATTGATTTTGGGAGTTCTTTTTGATCATAGGGGTTTTCTAAAAATAAAGTTGTAATTAAAATAAAAATTTCATTTTTAAGCCTTTCCTTAACATTTAAATAATTAAAAAATGATAAAAATCAAAAAAATAATAAAACTCATGGAAATATTCTAAACTATTTCGTAAGAACTTAGGAATAATTGGAATATTTTCCCTAATTTTCTAAGTGAAGAGATTGAGTTTTGAAGCCTAAAATAATTTTTAAAGGCTAAAAATGAATTTTAACTAAAATAATTCTAACAATTCAAAAAAAAATTAGAAAAATTTGAAATGTGTTTCTTTGAGTTCCTTGACCTTAGAGAGCTTTAATAAAAATATGAAACTTAATTTTCCATATTTCAAATATTTAATAATTAATAAATACTCCATAATTTGAAATAATTCTAATAATTAAAATGAAACTCAAATATCATGAAATTTGGTCCCAATGATTCTCTGGTCTATCTCTACCTTTAGAAAAAAATTCAAGGGATTAGACTTTATCTTGGTCAAGTTAAGGAATTTTCTTTAAAAAATCCTATTTCTTGCAAATAAATAAATATATAAATTAAATTTAAATTTTAAAAATCACATTTTCTCCTCCGATGTCTTAATTGTCCCATGAGTGAGGTGAGAAAAAAATTCCAATGTCATTTGAATTAAATTTGACGAATTATGAAGTATTAAAGCCTTAAGGGCAAAAGTGTAATTTTTGAAATTTAGCCTTAATTAACATTTAGGCTTAATTCAAGAAAGGGAAATGGGTAACATTTGATCCCAATTAACATATTTGGATGATTGAAACACAAAGGGATTAATTGGTAGAAACCATTCTCACTTTTATTAATTAAAGGATAAATTTGTAATTTCGTTAAATTAATAAAATTTAGAAGTCTAGTCAATTAAATGATCCTAGACTTAGGGGTATGATTTTAGGTGTTGTTAACTAACTAATTTAACACCCCTATTTGATGTTCAAATGAATTTAAAAAATGAATCATTATCACTTAAAATTCAATTTCTTTTAAACTAAAACTAAGACATCTATTAAAAGTTTAAAGGGCTTATTAGTGACCTAAGCTAAATCAAATTTTGTTAAATGAGGATTAGAAAAGTGAGCATAATTAAAAATTGAGCATCTTTAAAACACTACAAGCCCAAATTAAAAAGTTGGCTAAGTGTATTGACAACATTAACTTGCCCCTTTAAGGGTCTTCACCCATATAATCCTCAAATTAAATTATAAGTGATAATTACCCTACTCTTAGGGATAATTGAAATATAAATGTTCATTGAGCATTACATAAAAAGTTTAAAAAGAGATCGAGACTTTTCACGAGGCAGTGAGAGGGAGGCATGGAGCTGCTTTTTTCTCCAGATCTGCTGGATACCTCAGAGGTTTACTAAACTTAATATATTTTGCGTAACAAAAATTGTTCTTAATCAAATTAATAGGGACCCACTAAGATATGACCTACAGTTGGGTAGATCACTAAAACCTTACTTTTTTGCTTTATATAAAGTGTTCTCACATGCATTTTTAGTTTTAGGTGGTGGAACGAGAAGACTCACGAGGTACACTTTTTATAATTTAGAGTGTCGTCTTTCTTGTACTTTCATACTGTACTTTTATGCTTATAAAACTTGCATGCTAAACAACAATGTCACCCTGCATGAAAACCAAAACTATTAGGATAGCCACAAAACCATAACCCAAAACCAAAATTAAAATCAACTAAAATAAAAATCACCTCCACAACATTCAAAATATAAAACAACTCAAAAATTAATCACAAACATCACAAAAACAACAACTATAACAAAATTAAGTTATCTCTATCGGATGATCAAGAATCCCTCAGAGGAGATAACCTGCGGTTGCTAACGAGACTTCCCAGGATCTAAATAAAAGTATGGAACTCATGAAGTTGAGTTCAGTAAATTCATTTGGACTAAGGAAATCCAATAGAAAATAGTGATACCGGAATGAGGGAACCGTAGGATCCTAATCGGTGTTGCTCTAATCAACTTTAACATGCCCCAATAAATTTTTAAGGAACTACACCCATAAAGCCACCTGATTTGACATCATAACTTGACACCCTAGAAAACTTATACTCGTCACGATAAGGAGCTTAGAGCTAGCATGGTGGGCAGCATGGCCATCCTCAACAGCAAAACCTTTCTTCCCCAGCTAAACTATTTCCTTCCTTAAAATTAAACAACAAATTCATAGGACTTTGAGGTAGTTTGCTTATGCAACATAAATCCTCACCTCAAGTTTAGGCCTTTGTACATCTCTATTGTACAATATAAGACATAACTCGTCTTAGGATTCTAAGGTCGTAATTTGTCACGACCTAAATCCTCACATCTTTCAGGCTATTTGTGTGATCATTCACACAAATGTAAGCCCTAACAAATAAAATTGGTATGATGAAACACTTAAATAAATTTCTCCTCAAAATTGAAGCCAATAAATATGATAGACTGGGAAGTCATCGAGGCTCTCCTTCGGATCCATGACATTCCCTAGTTCTTCGTCCTTTGGATTTTACAACAAATGTTCCAAATTTGAACTAATCCCTTTCCACACCTCTCTATCCGATATTGTTGAAAAGTCCCATACTTTGACCTCCTTGAAAATAATATTTCCTGATTTTTTATCGAGAGTTTTCTTAAGTGACTTCGGTTATCTAAGGTGTAATTAACTTAGGGGCTTGCCCTCATAAGAAGCTTATGAGGGCAAGCCCAAACCCAGCTTAATAAAAACCCTATTTAATTCTTCATATTAAATAAGAAAAATTTTTGGCAAATAACATGGTTTCGCAGACCAAATGGATGTCATATATTTCTTAGTTTATCTGATCGAGCCTCATCCTTAAGTATTGTGTTTATCCTTCGGGATAGACATGGGGTTTGAGGTATAGTGCTCTTTCATTTAAACTATGAAAAATATGGGGTCAGTTTGATTTCATATTTTTCTAAACTATATATATATATATATATATATATATATATTTAAATGTCCTTCCGAAGCTGGCAATGAGATTTCTATGGATCTCTATCTAGAGGTCTCCTCTGACTTTGGAAAAATTAGAGAATGTTCCTTAAAACAGAGGCAACAATATGCCAAAATTTCAAGCCATAGTGAAATTTCTACAATCATGGATAATCAAAAGTCTCAAATTAGTTTTAAATTATTTAAAATAAAATATGTATCACATAAACTTCAACATATTTCCACATTTTTCTCCTTTATTCACTGAGCAATAGGGTATTTTTATTTTATTTTTGTGATTTTTTTACACTATGATATGGATTCTTGAAGTTAGGGATCATTTTCAGATTTATATAATTCCATATTTATCTATTTAAACGTGTGACACCACCTCATCCAATGCAGATCCGAACGACGACGCGACGCGCTCTCATTTGTTGCACTTTCCACCTTGGCATGCCACACGGCTCACGTTTCACAGACTAAGAGTTCATCTAGCTAGATCATGTCCGTTGATGAGATAAACACGTGATCGGATGGTTCTCCATCATTGTCCCCAAATAGGCTAACCCATGACTGTTAAAATTAAAACCTTAAGATCTCACTCATTTCTCAAGCAAATGACCTCCGATTTGATTCTATGGACTCATCTAAGTGTGATGAACACATCTATGCAGTGAACATGCCATTAAATTAACCCTAATTAAATTGAGAATCAAAATAGGCTCGAGAAGAGGGGAAGTTCAACCCCTTTGCTTTGAGATGGGAAGCTTTAATCAGAGGTGCTCGATAAGTTCATAGAGGTCCAAGGAGGCTAAAGATTGAGCCTCTGGTCCTAGTGAAAGGTCTAGACCCGAATTTTATCAAGGCCGAATTTGGTTGTTGGTCTTGAGCTATCTTAGAGGCTCTGTATGAGGGGGATTTGATAAAGCTTTGTCTTAGTTCAGTGTGGTGATGGTGTGGGTGAGTTTAATTTGGATTTGGTGTACTGTGGAGGTGTGGTGGAGAATGCCCTTTCTCTGGCAAGGATTTGAGCTCCAAAATTGAATTCCACTAAGGAGTATTAGGGCAATAGAGTGGTTGGATTGCACTGTGAAGTTCTCAAGGATGCTCAGGGAGTAATTTCAGAGGCTATCCGTAAGAAATTTTTCAACACACCTTTATGGCCATGGAGGTGGAGCTTTTATAAAAATGTCTTAGGGTGGCTCTGTGGGCCAATGCATGGGTGCAAAGTGTTGCCTATGTGGAGGGCATAGAGGCTCTACGCTTCAAATGAGATGAGGTGGCCTCTAGGTTTGAATTGGGTTTGGATTTCTTGAGGGTGGCTCATGGCTTTGGCTCCTCCGACAACGAGGACTGCTGGCAAGGCTAGGGGAGGTGGCCAGGAGATCAGGTGAACCGGGGGAATCTGTCAGAACAATTTATTTGGGCAGGTGTTTAGTTTTGGCAAAAATCTTTTAAGCTTAAGAAATTTTGGAAATAAATCAATGGATTTGGAGATTTTTTGGTTCATGGCTCATTTGGGTGGTTCCATGGGGTTTAGCCCAGTCAATAAGGTCCATTATTTGGCTGTGGTGGCTTTGCCTTGACCCATTTTGCTAGATTTGGTCAACTTTTGGTGAAGGGTTCCATGCAGGTCAATTTGGATTAAAGTGGGGGGTTTTGTTAAGGCTAGTTATTGATCAATATTGTGCAGATGATTGTAATGAACATTTTTGGTGAAGGATTGAAGTAATTTTGAGTTCAATTGGAAGCTCAATTTGAAGGATTTTGAGATTTTGGTCAATTTGGGCATGTTGGACTAGACTTAGGCTTAGGT
>NEWO01000458.1:483470-505410 GCA_003013225.1 Phalaenopsis aphrodite | reverse complement strand
TTGTACGTTACAGATGAAGATGAGAATTGGTAGGCCAGAGATGATGGAAATGTAAGTTTCTCGTCATCATTGTTAAATCCTATTTCAAAGGCATGAAACTTCTTTATTGCATCAAAATTACTGCCTACTATGAAAATCAGTAAGGTAACTAAAGAGAGTGTTATTTTAAATTAATTTATTCAAACCAGAAAACCTATTGATATTGGAGCAATCATTGTGAAATTGGTTTTGGGATTGATTGTGAATGGGTCAGCAACTAGACTTGGACATCCATCCACTTTTTTCCTACTATGCAGTCAATCACAAGTACCTTATGAGAGTTGAGAAAAAGTGCTTCTTCCTTGGAAGCTGATGGATCTAGAAGTCTATCGCAACTGTATTGGAATGGGAGATGAAAACTATATGAATGTACTGATGGATCAGGAATCCTAGAGTTCATGACCTATTCAACCTTACTTCAGTTCTAATGAACTTTTGAGAATGTTCAAAAAAATAGGAAAAGAGGTGCATAATCTTATGCATGTAATTAGGAATATTTCTGAAATGTTTGATCACTTAGATTAAAGACTTAAAGAACATTTTGAGCAAACTGGTCGTATTGAGGATGGCTTGGTACGAATGTTTAAGAAACATGCTTGGATTGGGGAGAATTCAACTGATAAGTTTCCTTATCAACCCTTCTACAACTTATATGTGGACTACCAATCTATGGGAGATATCCAAGAGGACGAGAGTGAAGAAGATGTTTGAACTTAATCTATGCACGTAGAGTTTTATTTAGTACTACTTGCTTTAGTCATTTGTTATGTTGGATTGCAATTAATTTTATTGCTAAACTATATCGATGTTATGTTTGGAATCTTGATGTTTAGAATTCAATGTTATGATGTTTTAGTTTGCTTTAAACACTGAAATAGATGTTTGTAGGCTTGATAAATGCTAGTTTGTAATATCATGGATTTTATAAATAAAAGTGAGTTTTGTGTTGTTTGTGAAAGATGGATGTTAGAGTAATGTTTAATTATGCTTATAAAGGTTCATTTGAGTTAATTAAAGCTATACATAAAGCAGTATGAAGAAAATTTTCACAGAAAATGAAATCTAGAAAAATTAAGGAGTTGACACAAGATGAGCCAGTTTATAGAGAGTTGGTGCATGATGCGCTAAATTCCTGAAAACGCTAGATTGCATAAAAATCTGCAAAATCACACAGTAAAACTCCATTTTAACTGCTTGGGTCATCTCCTACCTTTAAACCTTAACCTAGGACTTCACATTGAAGACGATAGAGAAGATTTTGGAGGCTAAAAATCATATATTTGATCTTCTCTTTGTAAGAGCTTCACTTTAACTTAGAAATATCTTATTTTCATCATGGATTTTTCTTACATTATAGAAATCCAAAAATTGGGATTTTTTATAAAAAAATTTTGAAGAAAATTCATCACGAAAAGTTTCTTTTCAAATAATCTTACTTGAGAAGTTAGATTTTTTATTTTGTAATTTATTTGGAATTTAATTTGATTTTGGTAGAATTTTAAAAGAAAGATACAGGGTAGCAGTTTCAGAAATTTAAATTTAAGATCTAGGTTAGCTAGATTTTTAAACTTTTCAAAGACATAGAATCATGTTCAATCCTAATCAAACTAAAACAGTATTAAACACACATCAACAATTACTACCCTAGAATGTTAAAACAGGCCACTAACAAAACACAACATCACAATAATAATATAAATGGTCCAAAACATAACATAGTACATAGTCCAAATCAACACAAAATAAATGTAGCAGTACTACATCACATAGTCTTAAACATAAACAAACATAAAAATATCTCAATCCTACTCCTCATCCTCCAAATCACCCTTATACCACTTTTCTGCATGCTCATAATCAGGATATCAAGGATATGGAGGAAATTGCACACCTGGGTAACCTCTAATCAGGCTCTCTAAAGAAGAGTGGAATTTCTTTTCATAATCACTCTTTCTCCTATTATACTTATCAGTATGATCTGCAAAACACTATAAATTTTGTACCTTATCAGCGGTAAAATTGATATTATCCATCATCTTTTGTAATAACTTGTCTCTGGTATCAGTAGACTCACCTTGAGATGTAGAAGCACGTGAGGTAGATGGTCTAGATGTAGAAGTAGCAGAGGTAGAAGCAACAGACGTCTCCATTCCATAGCTTCTGGAAAATCCTCCTCTCCAGCCAAAAATTGAATGCACAAAATAATTTTTCATATTCACCTTAGTGATGGGCTTTAGAGGTAATAACACTTCCTCCCAGCTATCATATTTAACTCCAGCCTACTCACATAAAGAAAAGATCAAGGAAGCAAATCCTAGACTTGCAGTTCTGACAACTGTAGCAAAACTGATGATAGTCTGACAAATCAAAGCTCCAATGTTGATGAGCTTTCCCTCTTGAATACAATAGTTCAACGTCACTCTTTCTCTGGTCACTTCACTGAGATGATTGGTCGGAAGCAGATGAGCAGAAATGAAATAGTGCCGGGCCTTTGAAGATGCACATAACTTTGAAGTTGGGAAGTTAACTCTCCTTTCATTAGTTATCTTCCAAAGTCCTCTCCCAATAGTCAAGTAAGAAATAATCTCGTCTAATTCCGCTTTCGTAGGACTATAATTTGCATAAAAAACATAACATATTCGGTAGTAAATGGTAAAACAAGTTGATTACCTATGGCAAAAAAGGTATCAACTTCCCTCAAACCATAACTCAATTTTCTTCAGCTTCAGGGAGAATTGCATAGAACTCCCTCACAACAGATATAACTGCCACAGCAGAGAAATAACAGAATTGTTTCCAATATTGGTGAATAATTAAAACTTCCACGTCTCCACCCAGATTTCTAAAACATCGCTCCTGAATCAGTTTGCGTGATTGTGCATCACTATACCGATCTTGAGCTTTTGAACTAACAAATTTACTTGAATCGAAAGGGGATTTGCCTTTGCTCCTCTTCATTCTTGGTGCCATTCTAAAAATTTGATAAATTACAACAATAACTTCAAAAATCAAGTTTAAATCACTAAACTTCCAAAAGCACAAACTAAACTTCCCATGAAATTTTCATAGATTTTTCCTCAATTTTCACCATGAATAGTGAATTTTCAAATTTCTCCAAATGTGCTCAAAATACATAGTGAAAATCCAAAATTCTTTACATAGAAGTAAAGCTCTTACCTCAAAGAACTTGGATCTAGCAAATTTCACTTGATTCCACAAAGAAATCTTCACTTTAGATGTGCCGCAACCCTAAAAAATTTTGAACTCGAGAGGAAGAAGGTGACGGTGGAGCTAAAAATGGCGATTTCTGGCTCAATAATTCACTTTTAATCATTCGTGAACTGGCGCTTAAGTGCTGGTAAGTGGTGCTTAGGCGCCTACCTCTCGGGTTTGCTCGCGCTTAAGCGTGAGATGTGGCGCTTAGGCGCTAGTGCACAATTTTCTTAAATTTCAAATTAAAGTAAATGCACTATTTGCCTAAGTAAACCACCCCGAAATGGTCTCATAGAACTTAAATGACTATTTTCAACATCCTGTAACTCTCCTTTATCTCAAAATTCTCCTTTAAAATTATTTCAATTCGAGACTAAAACAACACAAAATTTCACACAAAAAAACTTATGTTAATTCACAAACGAGTACAAATACATTTAAACACTTAGTTCTCATTCCAAATAGTTTTAGAAGAGAAAATTTTCTTAAATACAAACACTTAACAATCTTTCACAATTAAACACCTAAGTAACACAAACACTAAAAGCAAGTATTAAAAACTAAAAAACTTAAAGACAATGACTTTAAACACACAATAACATAACTTCAAACATAGATCATAATTCCATTCTTCATTAGAAGGAACAAATTCAGGTCTTTAATTACTCTCTCATGGGGCAACTGGAATATAAAGTTGATAAAACGGATGGTGGTGACGTGCTCTGATGCAATCTTCTTCAATCCACTTTTGCTTAAGAAACATCTCCTTATCTGCTTCCTCTATATAACTAGTGTGGCTAAATTACATTTTCAGTTGCCATCCAATATGCTTAAGATGTGCATGAATCTCCAATACCTTAGTCTCCAGTACAGACATGGTATTTCAATTTTGTTGATCTTCTCTGATATCCCTTCAATACTATCAGTGAAGAAATCGTTATACATCTTTTGTGCACTTTGACTAATGAATTTATTCCCCATGGTCTCCTACTTCTTCTTCAAATCCATCTCCCATGAAGGCATTTTCTCTAAAATCTATCTCTCTCTTAGAATTTAGGGCTAGAAATGATCTGAAGTGAAATTCCTTCACTAAACCCTTCTATTTATAGGCTTAAATCCTTCCAATAACTCCCAGACACATTTAGAAACTGCCCTGACACATTTTTGCAAACTTCTAAGCAGTTTTCCCTTCTAGAATATTAATTTCACACATATTTTTAAACTACCACACTTAAGCGCCAGATTTGGTGCTTAAGCAATGGATTTGGCGCTTAAGCGCAAATGTACATTTTTGTACTAGTCAACTTAACGTCCAAATTCTCATTTTAACATGTCTAGATGACAAAATAAAGTCTTAAAATCAACACTAACACATAATAGTCTCAAAATTACTACCCCAAATTTTCTTAATCACACATAAAACAACAATCAAAATAAAAACACATTGATAACTATGGGTTGCCTCCCACAAAGCGCTTAGTTTTACATCGTCAGCCTGACGTAACCAGTGCTTACTCTAGTTGACCCAACATCATTCTATCATTAAACTTATGGTGATCCCCTATAAAATAAGGTTTCACTCTATGTCCATTAACTTTAAATATTTTCTCAGACTTAGGATCTTTAATATCCACACCTCCATAAGGATAAACTTTAATCACAATAAATGGGCCAATCCACCTAGACTTAAGTTTTCCTGGAAATAATCTTAACCTTGAATTATATAGCAAAACTTGTTGCCTTGGCTGAAAATTTTTATTAAGAATCCTTCGATCATGCAACATCTTCATCTTATAAATTTTGTCACTTTCATAAGATTCATTCCTTATCTCTTCAAGCTCATTTTATTGTAACAATCTTTTCTCACCAGCCTCTTTCAAATTATAATAGAACTCTTTAATCATTGAATATGCCTTATGCTCAAGTTCAACTAGTAAGTGACAAGCTTTTCCAAATATTAGCCTATATGGGGACATTCCTATAAGAGTTATGTATGCAGTCCTATAAGTCCACAAAGCATAGTCAAGTTTGACTAACCAAATCATTTTTTGTTGGATTCACAAATTTTTCAATAATTCTTTTAATTTCTCAATTGTATAATTCAGCTAAACCACTTGTCCGAGGATGATAAGCAGTAGCAATCCTATGATTTATATGATATTTTTTTTAATAATGTCTTCATTATGGCATTTCTGAAATGACTTCCCCCATTAGTAATGATAACTCTTGGCATCCCAAATCTACAAAATATATTTATTTTCAAAAATTTTGCAACACTTTGAGCATCACATTGAGGTAAAGTAATAACGTCTATCCCTTTGGATACATAGTCCACTGCTAACAGAATATATAAATTTCTGAAAGATGGTATAAATGGTCCTATGAAATCTAATCCCCAAACCTCAAATATTTCATCTTCTAGCAAATAATTGAGGGGAATCTCATTTCTTCTAGAAATATTGTCTACTCTTTGACATCTTTCACAAGTTTTGATATAATTATTACCATCCCTAAAAATTGTAGGCCAATAAAAACCAGATTGTAAAATTTTGTATGTTGTTTTATCAACACCAAAATATCCCCCAAAATCAGAATTATGACATTTTTGGATAATCTCATAAGTTTCTTCTAATGGTACACATCTTCGAATAATCAGATCCTTTCATTGTTTATATAAAAATTGGTCATCCCAAAAATAAGTCTTAACTTCAGAAATATATTTCCTCTTCTGTTGGTATGTCATTCCATAGGGTATAATATTTCACAATGTCGGCAAACCACGAAACACGCCACTCATTAATAGTGAAAAAAATTTCATCTAGAAAATGTTCATTAATTTCATTTTCAAAACAGAGTGGTTTTTCTAATTCAAGCCTGGACAAATGATCAGAAATTTGATTTTCAATCCCCTTCCAATCTACTATTACAAAATTAAATTCATTCAAAAGAAGAATCTATCTTATAAGTCTAGGTTGAGCATCCTTCTTTTTCATTAAATACTTAATAACAGAATGATCTATATGCACTACACAATGAATTCCTATTAAATATGATCTAAATTTATCAAAAACATATACTATTGCTAATAACTCTTTTTCAGTTGTTGTATAATTAATTTGAGTTTCATTAAGAGTTTTAGTAGCATAGTAAATAACTTTGAAAATTTTATCATATCTTTGTCCTAAAATAGCTCTAATAGCGTAATAACTTACATCACACATTAATTCAAAAGGTTTTTCCCTGTTTGGTGAAACTATAATATGTGCAGTGATTAGTTTTTATTTTAGTAACGTAAAAGCTTTTAGGCATTCCTCATCAAAATTAAAAATTACATCTTTTTCCAGAAAATGACATAAAGGCTTAGCAATCTTTGAAAAGTCTTTAAGATATCATCTGTAGAATCCAGAATGTCCAAAAATACTCCTAGTTTCCCTTACATTTGTTAAATAAGGTAAATTAGTGATCACTTGAATTTTAGCAGGATATACTTTCATACCATTTTCTGATATTTGATGTCCTAATACAATTCCTCCTGCTACCATAAATTGGCATTTTTCCTAGTTAAGGACTAAATTTGTTTCTTAACAGTGCTTAAGAACTTTGGATAAACATTCTAAACATGAGACAAATGAAGTTCCAAACACTAAAAAGTCATCCAAGAATACTTCAATCCCTTTTTCAATTAAATCACAAAAAATTGCCATCATATATCTTTGAAATGTAACAGGGGCATTACATAAACCAAAGGGCATTCTTCTAAAAGCAAAGGTAATATAAGGACTAGTAAACGTTATTTTCTCTTAATCGTCAGAAGATATTTGAATTTGGTGATAACCAGTATATCCATCCAGAAAACAAAAGTATTTATGCTCAGCTAGTTTATTCCGCATTTGATCTAGAAAGGGTAATGAATAATGATCTTTACTAGTGGCAAGATTTAATTTTCTATAATCAATGCATATTCACCACCCTGTAACTTCTCTAGTAGGTATAAACTCATTATGTTCATTTATAATTATAGTTACTCCTCCTTTTATAGGAACACAATGAATTGGACTAACTCATGCACTATCTGAAATAGGGTAGATAATTCTAGCATATAACCACTTTTAAATTTCTTTTTTTACAACTTTTTTCATAACAGGATTCAATCTCTTTTGTGGATCAGCCCTGGGTTTGTAGTTCTTTTCATATGAATTCTATGCATGCAAATTGAAGGACTAATTCCTTTAATATCAGCGATTGTCCATCCAAAGGCTTTCTTAAAATTTTTTAGAATTTTCATTAACCTTTCATCTTCTTCCATTGTTAATTTTTAAGAAATTAGAAGTGGTAAAGTAGAGGAATCTCCTAAAAATGTATATTTTAAATGATCAGGAAGTAACTTCAACTCTAGTTCTGGAGGTTTTTTAATAGATGGACAAAATAATTCATCTTTGTCTATCGTGCCCAAAAATTTAAAACTTTCTTGAACATAGTTTGTATTTTCCTTAAAAAGATCTTCACATTGATTTAATTCCTCTTCTTTCTCATGTTCCAAATATTTTTCTTCATAACTAGTTCTAAAATGGAATTCACTTAGATATTTTATAACACCCATCCTATAACATTCATTATCTTTACCCTTTGCAAGGTATTTCATTGATTTTGAAATGTTAAAAGTAATAGTTTGATCATTGACGCACATTGTTAATTCCCCTTTCTGCACATCTATCATTGTTCTTCCTGTGGCTAGGAAAAGTCTCCCTAAAATGATAGGTATCTCTTTATCTTCCTCCATATCTAGCACATTGAAATGAGTGGGAAAGATAAATTGATCCACTTTCACTAGGACATCTTTTATAACTCCTTTAGGGTATGTTATCAAACGATCTGCTAACTATAGAGTTACAGTAGTAGGGGTTATTTCTTCTAATCCCAATCTGTTAATTATTGATAATGAGATGAAGTTAATGCTTGCACCTAAATCACATATTCCCATAAAATTTGTCTCATATTGCACGTGGAATTGTAAAGCTACCAAACCTTTTCAGGAAGCTACTTCTAAATTATCGCACTACAGTCCTCACTAAGTGTAACAGTCTCATTATCTTCAAGCTTCCCTTTCCTATTGAGAATATTCTTCAAAAACTGGACATAGCTCAACATTTGTTCTAAGGCTTCAGTAAATGGAAGATTAAGTGTAAGCTTCTTAAATATTTCCAAAAATTTTGAAAATTGTTTATCCAACCTCTGCTGACGAAGTCTCCGACGAAATGGAGATGTTGGTTTTTCCAAATCAATTTTTAGTGGAGAAATAGGTCTAATAGAATCTTTTGGAGCGTCCTCTTTTGATTCTTCAATTTCTTCACTCTTTACTTTAATTTCTTTTTGAACCCAACCTTCCAACTCTCTTCTGCTTCTAAGTTGAACAGCTTTTACTTGTTATTTATTATGGTTTGATTCAGTATTACTAGGAAGTGTTCCTTGGGATCTATTACTTATTGAATTTGTTATTCACCCAAGTTGATTCTCAATATTTTTAATTGTAACTCCTTGACTTCTTAATTGATTTCCCATTTATAACACCACTTCTTTTATATACAACTTCTTCTCCATAAATTGTGTATTACTATTGAAACCTAGAAGATAAGTAGATATATAATTATTATTCTCCTGGTTGTTCCAGTTTCCCAATGGGTTTCCTTAGTTGTTCCCCCATTGCTGATTATTACCACCTAAATTGTTATTCCAGTTAAAGTTGGGATGGTTCTTCCAACCTGGCTTATAATAATTTGAATATGGGTTAATCTGCGTATTATTTATGGCATTAAAAGTTTCTAATGATGCTTAAGAATCTACCATTTAGCCTAATGAATTCTCTTTAATCATGGAAATTGGTTGAGAAAAATTCATTCCAAATTGGTCTAACTTCCTTGAAATTGCAGCAACTTGATTTGTTAACATGGTAAATGCATCAGTTTCATGAATATTGACTACTTTCTTAGGATTTACCCTCTCAAAAGGCCATTAAAAATTATTGGTAGCCATTTCTTCAATTAAAGCATAAGCCGTCATGAAATGGTTTTGACATCAATGAACCACCAGCAACGATATCGATAATTGATCCAAGAGATCCAACTAATCCATTATTAAAAGTTTGAATTATTAACCTATCTGGTATAGCATGGTGTGGACACTTTCTTAAGAGTTATTTAAATCTTTCCCATGCTTAATATCATTTTTAAGCTTTGCAGTTTTTGATGGTGGAAAATAATTAGCAAGGAATTTTTGTGCTAAATCACCCCAAGTTTTGATAGATCTAGGTGCTAACGAATTCAATCACATCTTATCTTTATCCCTCACTGAGAAAGTAAATAACCTAAGTTTAATGGCATCATCTGATACACCATCGTATTTAAATGTAGTGCACAATTCTAGAAAATTAGAAAAAAGTAAATTTGGATCTACAGTTGGTGATCCCCCAAACTGATTATTTGATACCATTTGGATAATAATAGATTTAATCTCAAATGAATTAGCCACTACAGTAGATTTTTGAATAATACAATGAAGTTCATTTATAGTAGGGTTGGCATAATCTCTTAAAGGTCTAAACTCTTGATGAATTTCAGCATTTTGATTATTTCGGTCTGATATTTCTAAAATTTATAATTTTTTTGGTTTGTCTGATATTTCTAATAGTTCTTTTTAATTTAGAATAGTAGGGCACTATTCCTTCAGAACTTGAACTACGCATACACTAACATATAGTAAAATAAAATAAAATAAACAAAACAAAACAAGATAAGATAAGATAACTTAAAGTTTAAATAAGACTTTCTAAAAATAAAAATTTTCTTTTAAAAATCAATTTCTCCCCGGCAACGGTGCAAAAAACTTGATCCCTGGATATTGCTAATATGCACTGTGCAACAATAATTCAGATTATATTTCACTTATATTTACTTACTTTACAACAAAACCAAAAACTTGATCCTGAAGAAAAATAAGAATTTAACTTTTTATTTATATATAGTGCGATACTACATAAGTTTACATATCATTATCAAGTAATATAGGACTTTTTGATTAAGACCTGAATGTCAAACCCATTGGGAGAATACACAATATGCACTATTGAACAACAAACTTTCTTTAATAAAAAGATAATTATCTAAAGTAAAGATGATTTTTGCAGTAATGAAAATTTAAATATTTTTGGTATTTTTAATATTTTAATAGAACAATAAAAATTTAAAAGCTAACTAGAGTTTTTGTAGAAGAAAAGCACTAAATATTAAAATATCTTCCATCTTGTTATGAATCAGTAATAAGTATAGAACTTTGTTGTGAAGGTGTGCAAATTGTGTTCTGCCAAATAAGAGCAATAATATTTTTTACCCTTACTAGAGATGCTATAAAGAACATTGGCTAATTTAAATTTTGAATAGTTCTGAAGACCGGTTAGGCAGGGAAGATACCAGCTCCCACTCTAGAGTTCCCTTGATTCCCTCCATCTGGGGGCTAACATCTTGTATCAGAACCTAAAACAATAAACCAAGCCGGGGGCTTTACCTTTTAACTTTAAAGTCATCTAACTCTACACCATTCAATGAATATTTTCGTTTTTATTTGCACTCAATCATATGAACTACATTCTCATTCATATAACCTTATGTGATTCTTTCCAATTGTTGACTGAGACAATACAAGCCCGGTTCTTACATGTTCTCACAAAAAATTTTAACATTTGAATTGGCCAAATCAAGAAGTAAATGAAGTACAGAGATTTAAATCATCACAACTTCTTCCATCATTGAAGATCAATACTTTCCACAACTTCTGTCCAAAACTTAAGTAATTATCATTTTAAGAAGAAAGATAAAGAAAAATACTCAAAATCTATGGAGAAAACAAAACCACTCTTTAGTTTAAAAGACGAAATCATTGTCAAATCAATAATAAGTCTCAATTAAAACCAAAAGTAGTCTCAAAATAAAAAGATAAAAACTTATCTCAAGTCCTCCACCATACTTTTGAAGTTCCTTTGATTCTCTTCTCTTTACAATCACTCAAAATAAAATAAAAGAAAGGATAAAATAAAAGTAAAAGTGGTGCCTGAAAATCTCTCCGAACTAACTCCCCAAATGAGAACTTTCAAAACTTTCCAATACTTTCAGGACTCTCTTCTAAGTCCTCTATTCTTTCTTTTATAATTTTCTAAAAGGTGTCTTGGTTTCTCTTCAAAATATGTCTAGATTCGATGTATTTCCCCAAGAGATGCATCCTTTCGTGATAATTTTCATCCATGGTGGTTATAACTACCTATTAAGCCAATGGGTACCTCAAAAACCTCTTCAAAATTCATAGAAACTGAATTTACTCATCTAATAACTGCAATTGGCGCTTAAGTGCAGGGCCTCTGGCGCTTAGGCGCGATCTTCTCTGTTTAACCAGCGCTTAGGCGCCAAAACTCTTTTGCACATTCTCATATTTTTGCTCTAAATTTGATCATTTTTCACTCTTTTAAGCATTTTTCAGCCTTTTTACCTGTATCTGCAAAAAAAAACAAAAATACCTTCCATTAAAGGACAATATCTCAAAAATAGATATAAAAATGTGTCTAAAAACACTATATATTTTAGGTGTATCACATACTCTCCCATGAAATCAAATGTGATTCTCCCTTTGTAGTAGAAATCATATCTCCTTTTTTATAACATATGTTTCTCAACACATTTTAATAATTCAATTGGTCAAATCAAAAAGTAAATGAGTTCAAATCATCACAAAATATCGACATTTAAAACCATAAAAAAAAATCAATTTTTCACAAAACCATTTCTTTAAAGTTGGGAAAAAAATAAAGAAGACTACTCAGAATTTATGAGAAGGATACAATAAAACACAGACTTCATATATAAAAACAAGTTTACAAACAAAAGAATTGAAAAATATAACTTATCTCACAATCCTTCCCAAGCAAATTCCTAGCAATTCTCTCCATGTCTTTCTCTCTGTACAAGCACTCTCAATTCTCTCTTAGAAGTGTAATGAAGAAGAAATCTCTCACCTTCCCTCTCCTCTTACAGTTGTAGAAGACAATCTCCAAGCCCTTGATTTTCTCTCTCTATCTCTCCCTTTTGGTTCTCACGCCACCTATCTTTTTTCAGCCCCCTTAGAAGTTCTTCTCCAACTTGATTTTATTTTGGGCTGCCTCCTCGGAAAAGAAATTTAATTTCCCTCCAAAATTCAAAAGCCAAACCTTTGAATTCAAAAGTTGTGCCTCTTTGATTCAAGAGTCAAATCCCTTCAAATAAGAACCTTCTAAAGTGTCTAGATGCATTGAATCACTCAAAGGGGTGTTTAAAACAAATGTCTCTTTGAAAATTCGCACAAAATTCATCTAAAAAAGCCTTTATTTGAAAAAGTGGCAGCTGGCGCATCATGCACCAGTGCTCTAGATTTTGGCACATCATGCCCTAATTTGGCGTAACATGCACCAAAACCCAAAATTTGCTTTTTTTTGCTCCAAATTTTGCTGCTTTTTCCATTTTTGCTCCAAATGCCTAAAAATGGTATACCTGTGACAAAAACACAAAAATACCTTTCTTTAAAATGCAAAATCACCAAAATTAGGCATAAAAAGGGTACTTAAAATAATATATTATTTTTGTATATCAAAATCCCCCAAACTTAAATGTTAATTGTCCTCAAATGATACTTTTATTACATAAAAGCATTTGACTTTATGATAGAGATTAATTTACCACTTCTATACTTTAGTTCAATAAATAGGATAACAAAAATTAAGAAAAACTTTTAATAACTTGTTGACCTCATTTGTTTGAGGTCTTCTTTTCTCTTCTCTAAATACCCTAGAATCTAGCCTTAAGATTTCCCTATTTTGACTCTCTTAAAGGACTAGACTGGGACCCATACCCCTTAGAAACTCAAGCCATTTCTTCGCTCCTTGCAGTTTCATATGGACGGTTTCAGATCCTCAACATTTGATTGAGTCAATTGAAAAGCCAACATATTGAAGCTTTAATTGAGCTCCTACATAGGTGGACACTGTGGCGTGTGGGACATTTGACTTGCCACTGCAAGCGCCGTATTTGACTTTGGTTGTTTCTTATGCGAGGACCGGTCAATATTTTCATATTACCCGTTAAACGACTTCGATCGGGCCCAAATAATTTCATTTGACGCCCACACATGAATCGAATTTAATTTGGCGGGATCGTCGATGACTTTGTCCGGGTGGCTCCGGATGACAAAACGGACTGCGTTGTTGCGTTTGGGTGTCAATTTTAGTTAGAAATGACACCTATTTTGTTGGGCCGCCACGCACAAATGAATTGCGCACAATTTCGCATTTTCTTTCAAAAATAAAATAATAAAAAATCTTTTTTTAATAATAAAAAAAGTTTTTTTTAAAAAAAATCCTAAATCTAAACTCTCCACATACGCTCCCTTCCTCTCCCCACGCCCTTTTTCTTTGTCCTCTCCTTGCCAGTCTGTCGGTCATCTCCTTCATTGCAGAACTCTCGTCGACGGTAGCTCCGTCGATAACGCGTTTCTAACAAACTTTCCTGCTCAAAATACATGAGACTTCTCGATGAGCCCCTCTTTCATCTCTACCTATAAATACCCGTTCGAGGGGAGTAGTTGGAGGATTTTTTTGATTCTTTTTGTGTAGTCAGGAATTTCTGAGAAATTTCATTTGGTCTCGTTCCTTCGCTCTTCTCTGGAAGTTGGTTATTGTTTTTTGAGCAATTTGAGGATACTTTTGCTGGAAGTTGGCTTTAGGTTCTCTGAGATTTGCTCGTGGAGAGTCTCGGATGGACCTTTTCGTTTGGTAGATTTAGGATACGGAATTAGTGGAGCTTGTTGTTGGAAGCTTTTGCCTTGGGGTTTTTCTTAATCTTCTCGTTCTTGAGTTAGCAAGAAATTGAGGTCAGATTTTGTTTGCTTCTAGATTTTAATTATGAAATATTTGTGAAGTAGATAAGAAATTTTAATCTCTCTTTAGAATCACATTAGCTCTCCTTATTTGAACTTCAATATTGGAATTGTTTTAATAATATGGATAGCCATTTGGTGGCTCAGTTTGGCTTATACTGCACTTGGAATTCTTGATGGTTTTGCCTTATGGTTGAAGCTCGGTTTTATTTCTCCGAGTGATTCCATTTGGCCCTTTTGCTAGGTTCAGTTTTGATCTGAGATTTGGTTTGGTTTTGTATGAGATTAATTTCAGTTCTATATGAGATTTGTTTTGGTTCAGTTTCTTTTCCTTAATTAGGTTGCATTCAGAACATTATTCTATTGCTAGCTCCTTTATTGGGCCTTGGTTTGGCTTATTTTAGCTGAAGGCTGGTTTCTTGTCTTCTTTGTTTCTCCTATTTTGAATATATATGTTGAGATCAATTTTTTTTGTTGTAATATCAGATTTTAGGTTGTATGTTTGCCTTGTAATTGGGGCTCTGTTTTGACCTTTGGTGGTTTAATTTGGTCTCTCTATTGAACTTGATTTTGGTCCTTTTATGGTCTAGCGTAACCCCTATACTAAACTCGGTTTTGCCTTGTGATAGGCTGTAGTTTTGCCTTGTGATTAGGGCTCTGTTTCTGTCACTGCTTCCTGCTGGGGTTCGGTTTTGGTTCCTGCTCCTTGGTTGGGAATTTGGTTTTTCTTGATTTTGGAGGCTCTATTTTAAGCTCCTCGATTATTCTTTGTTTTGAAATGAAGATTTATGGATTCATTTAATTTTAGGAGTTTGGCTTCGTGTTTTCTGTTGTCCCTTTACTCAAGTATCGGCCGTTAGAGTATTTTGGTGTTTTGGAATATCAACTTGGGGCTCGGTTTTGCTTCTTCTTGGAAGTTTGGCTTAGCCCTTATGTTGGGCTCAGTTCTGCTTCCTGCTGTTCCCTTCATTTGAACTTAAATAATAAAAATGTTTAATGATTTGGGTTGCTATTTGGTGGCTCGACTTTGGCTTGGTGGTGACTCATTCTTTTGGTCATCTGTTGGGCTTAATTTAGCTCTATGTTGGGTTCCATTTGGCTTAAAATTAAGCTCAATTTTTTTTTGGAAGTTATGTTATACTCTTACTCCTTGCTAGACTTGGTTCTAGTTTGTTTGTGGCTTGACCTTTGGTCTTTTTCTGCTTTCGTTTGCTGGTGATTTTCTTAATTACACAGGCTTTATACAAAGGATTTTTGAGTTGTTTAGCTCTATGGGCTGCGGTTTCCTTGCTGAATCGATTTGATATTCAAGTTAAAAAAAAAGGGTTCCCGGGCTTTACTTTATGCTTCTCTGTTGCTTTCTTACTCGAAACATATTCAAATAACTTCTATTTGATTTTGGGGCTTTTAGAAATTAGATTTTGGTGGCTAGATTTTGATTCTTACCATTGTTAGTGGCTCTGTTCAGTTGTAAGCCTTGCAGTATTTCAGTTTAGTTGTAAACCTTGCAGTATTTCAGTTTGATTGTAAGCCTTGCTGTATTTCGATTTTTGAGCTTTTGGTTATGACTTGGTTCAGCTCTAAGCTTTGTAATAGCTCAGTTTTGGCTCTTGATGGTGGCTTAGTCTTGTTCTTTAATTTAACATTCACATAGATTAATTTTGAGGTTTTACATGTTTCAGTTTACTCATTAATGGCTTGGGTTTAATTCTTTTGCCGAGCTCAAGTTTATTTGATAATGCCATAGATTTTACATTCCATGTTAAATTATATTTCATTCATTAATATTTGCTTTAGCTCCATTGTTAGATTTAGTTCCTTTTACTTTTTAAGAAGCAAATGATATGTCTATTTTTTTCTTTCAACTCTTTTATAAAAAAAAATTCTAAAACTTCATAAGATAAGCATATGAAATATTAAGGCGGTCTATTAGTTTAAGACGAGGGGTAACAGGCAATGATGTAACAGAACCATTTGACAGCTTAGTTTATAGCTGAAATATAAAATCAATATTCAATTAGTGTGATGCCCTTTAACCTGTAGATTGTCAACAGGTCTAACCCTTTTTTAAAAGGTTCGAGAATCGATAGTCACAAAGAGAACAGATACTACAGACACTACACAGATACCACACTCACAAAAGAACAGATACTACAGACACTGCATAGATACTACACTCACAAAAGAACAGACACTACACTCTAGACACCATATCCTGACTAATACATGCATACATTGGATATCACCTACGCATACATTTCATACATCACATAGTACATCTTGCACACCACATACAGATATATCACATATCTTTATTTGATGGATCTAAGTATTATAATATTACCTTTCTTTATACCGCAGACACTATATCCACACACTACACTCTGCACGATAGATGTTACATATTATGCATAGATAATACGGGTTCTTACACAGATACTACACTCATACACACTATCTAGTTCACACACTATGCCCTGCACGACAGATCCTACACTCACATACACATACACTACACTTCGATAAGTTCAGATACTACTCTATTCATATATTCACTAAATGATAGGGTCTAAGACTGTCTGATTATAGGGGTGATTCGTTGGTGGCCTCTAGTTGATGTTGATAGGTTGACTTCGATATATTAGTTGCCTGTGGGATCGAGATAAAGAGAAAAAGGGGTCTAGCCTGGGCCTATCCCCAAATTGAAATCTAATATCCCATCTTGAGACTTTCATATGCTCAACATTTAATTTTCTTTTATAATCTGCAAATGTTTACCTAACCCATTTATATCATACAATTGCAATTTGTTTTGAAGCTTTAGCAGAATTTGACCCGGTACGCTTTTATTTATTTAATCTCCATACTTTATTTCATGCATACTTCTTTTTATTTTGTACTATACTGTACTTCGTTACAGGTCCCATGTATTTTCTTACCGCATCTTACAACAAGGTCTATTTGTCTGCTCTTTGTTGTACTGTATTCATTTACCAGTATTCCAAAGGGGTCCTGCTCTTGATGAAGAGGATGTCCAGAAGATCGCTGCTGCACCGTCTCAATTCTATCACCATAATAATCAAGTAAAGACCAAAGGATTCATACCATTAACGCAAGTTTGTATGGTTTTTGAGAAGCTGGTAAAGAAAGAAAGGTGTTCCGTTGACGAAATCCTCAACTGGATGGGATGCGCTTTGTTACCCCAAATGAGGAGACATATACTGAAGAATGATAGGTTTGTTTCGCAACCTGCAAAGAAATTTGAGAGAAGGCGAGAAGGTTTGCTTCTGCAAACCTCTCGGAAAGTCCATTAAGATGATCATCATTAAAGTTCCGCCTCTGCCACTCCATGACCACCGAGGATTCCTATCAGGAAACGTTTGGGAGCCCGTGTTCCTCCCATTTCTGTTGCCGTCACTCCTACCGCCATTATTTCCTCAAATTTTATGGGTTGAAAACCCATTAAATATCATCTTGGGCAGAGAGTAAGTGTACTCAGGGTACAGGATAAGCCCTTACCATGGTCAGAAAGATCAAGGAATAGTAAGAGATTACCTAGTAAAGTGTCTGGTTCAGACAGTAGGGGGCCCACTAACTCTCAGCATATGGATGTCACCAATAAGTCACTCGACCCCAAGATACTTGTATCTGAGAAAATGGTGTGGCGACCTAAGGTCTTTGAACTAACACATACAAAAGAGCCCATGATGGAATATTCTGGAGAAAATTCCACATGTGATGTGTTGCCCACTGTAATCGCCGTTGAAAACGTTGCTTGTCGGTTGTCACTGACTGATCTTAAAGTGTCCAAAAAGGACCCAGTTGAACTAAAGATAGAAAAGCTCAGAAAGGACATCAAGTAGTTTTCTAAAGAAAGAGAAGATGAATTAGATGATGAAGAGGATTTGACTGATTATATGGATTAAGATTTCACCGAGATAAATGTGGTGGAAACCCAAGCATCTTCATCCTTACGAGAGGCACCAGGAGAGGAGAGTGTTGTGGAAATATTGCAAAAGATTATTCAGCAAAAAGATGAGCAGATGGAGTACATGAAAGCAAAAATGGAAGAAATGATGGCTGCTATTATGGCTTTACAAAGTCAGCCACAGTCTCCAGAGAGTGTCTGTTGAGGTAAACCAACTGGATGTGATACAGATCGACGATAATAAAAAGGAATCCACTTCTGTCAATAAAGAAGAAGAGGGTAAGAAAGATCATGTCCAGAATTTGATATCAGAGAAGGACATTAACAATATGATAGAACAGGAGGTGAAAGAAACCTTGATACAATCCAAAGGAGGTGCATCAATTCGAAGGGGTAGACCATATCCTAAAGAATTTGATGCCGTGCAATATTCTAAGGGTTTTGTACCACCTCTGTTTAAAACTTTTGATGGAACAGGAAACCCTCGACAGCATGTGGCACATTTTCGCGCTAGTTGTTGGAATGCAGGGGGAAATGATGCTCTACTCTTCCGACAGTTTTTCAGTAGCCTATCAGGAGTGGCATTTGATTGGAATGCAGAATTACCAAATGATTCCGTTAAAATGTTTATAGAATTAGAAGATCTCTTCATTAAACGATTTGCCGGGGCTCGACACCATATCACTGTCGGTGATTTAGTGATCGAGAAACAAAGAATAGATGAAACTCTAGTGGATTACATTCTGCGTTGGAGGAATCTAAGCATGAAATGCGAACCACAACTTTAAGAATAGTATGGGATTGAAATCCTGTTAAAGAGTACTCATGGATCAATTGCTTTCCACCTCAAGGGATTCATGATTAAAATTTTTGAAAAATTACTCAGTAAAGCCGGGAGTCTTCAAGAGGAAGCGAAACAACCTGGTTTCATTGAGAAATTTAAAAAATAGAGACCCGCAAAAGTCATCAAGAAAAAGTCTGGGACTGTTGCCATTTTTGATAAGGGTAAGAAGTCATTGGAGATAAAAGTTGAGCAACCACAACCGAGCCATCAGCCTCCTCAGCAATACTGTACACAAGCATCCCAATAGAGGACTTATTAGACAAATAATAGATCAATTCTAACCCTGAGAGAGCGTTTGAACAGAGTATATCCTTTTAAAGATGAAGCAGTTGGTAAAATGTTTCGCAATCTGATCAAGAAACCGGGATTTAGCTTGCCAGAACCAATGAAGCCTGATGAGGTTGATAAGAGGATCACCCATTATATTGCCCATATCATAGAATGATTGGACATACTCTGGAGAATTGCTTTTTTTTCAAGAATTGGTTGCAATATAATCTCAGGGACGGGAACATAATAATCCCGAAAGAGTATATGAAAGAACCTAGACAAGGTTCAATCAATACAGTTTTGGTTGATCCCACTGTTCCGATCGATCCTTACACAGTCGAAGATGGGTGGAATACAGTTTGGACAAAGTCTTCAAAGAAAATATTGAATCAAATTCAGAATACTTCAGTACAAGCCGCAATTCAAGATCGAGAACCTGTTAAGCCAGTATTATCGATTATGGTAGAAGAAGATTCAAAGAAGACTGAAAAACCCATCAAAAAGATGAAATGTGAAATGAAACTCAATCATCTGAGATTAGTTACTACAGATTTGGGGGAGAAATCTCTCAAACCACTGACTTTGTATGATTTCTTCTTTGCTCCACAAGGGGCACGTAATACTATGGAATTTGACTTTGGCTACGTTCTGACTGTTTCTGTTGATGGTATAATTGGGGATGTCTCACCTAATCCCAATACTAATCTCAATCTTTCTGATGATCTTCAATTCGTACAAAGTTCTAACACATGTGACGGTAAGCCAGGAGGAAATATTGATGATAATAATTATTATTCAGAAGAAGATGCGCCCATTTTTGAATTTCATGGATCGCTGATTGCAATAGAGTTGGAGTCTTCGGATTTAGAAGGAATCCTCGAAGAATCAGTTACTCCAGCTCTTGTAGAGGCAGTTCTAAAATCAAGTCATGATTCAGAAGAGGTGTCAGAAATAAATTTGAGAAGTGGAAAAGTATTACCTCCGAGAGTGGGTCCAAAGGATGCAATGAAACAAAAAACTTATTCAGGATAATCCAGTCCCACCAATCGATGAAATACCTGTCTAAAATGGAGATGAGGAAACAAGCATTAAAGTGGACTATAATGTACTAGCCCATCTTAGGAAATTACCTGCTAAGTTGAGTATATACGATGCCTTAATCCTATCAAAGGAAATGAGAGAAGCTTTAATAAAAGCTTTGCTAGATCCAGAAATATGTTTTGCTCAACTTGCTAGTACTTCCTCAGATGAGGTTTGTTCATTAAGAGAACAAGCAAACATAACATTCACAAATGATGATTTACTACTTGACACTGCTCATCATAATCATTCGTTGTATATTTCTGTAAACATCGACAACTTCATGCTCTCCAAAGTATTAGTGGATCCATGGGCATCCATTAATATAATGATTTTACGGACTTTGGCATATTTGGACATAGACGCAAGACAATTAACTGCTGATAAGATGATGTTAAGAGGCTTTAATCAGAAAGGGGAAAGAGCACTTGGATCAATTACATTACTAGTGAAAATTGAAGAATTAGTAACAACTGTGAAATTCCATATCATTGATTCTGAGACTTCGTTCAATGCTCTCTTGGGCCGACCCTGGATTCATGAGAACAGTTTAGCTTTTTTGTCATTACACCAATGGATAAAGTATTGTTGGAAGGACAAGAATATTGTATAAAAGGAGATCTACAACCATTTTCGATTCATGAAATAAGCTTTCATGAAGATTCCATTTACTATACTCCTCTGAAAAAGAATGTTACGCTTCAAGATGATATTACAAGAAATGTAAAGGGTCCAGAAGATATACAAAGACAAGGTCATCTGATACTGATTCAATAATATTTTATTACCCATTTACAACAAGAGGGTGAGAGTTCCTCTAGAACTCGTATCTGAGGTAGAGGCCGGGGATGAGGTCGCGGAATGAATGATAAAATTGTTGAACAAAAGAGTCCAATCATCAACATTGGTTTGGAAGTCAGTACTGAAGATGAAAAAATGAGGAAAAGTGTAACGACAATTAACCAGAAGAAACCTCTTTTCGAAATTGATTTAGAAGACGAAGAGAAACGTGATTATGGTTCAATGTACAATCGGATTAATCGCTATGTACAAACTATGGCCCTCACCCCGATTTCTACTCATAAAATTGAGGGTCAGATGGTCAAAGAGGTACATAGTGCAGGTGTGAAGGCAATTAAGTTTCATCGTGGATCTTCATCCTCTAGTTCTGAAATCAATGTAGAACTAGAAGATGAGCTTTCTTCTGAGTTAATGGAATTACCTATTGATTGGTATTCGCCTTGTGTTCAAAATCTTGCTCAGCGTGGTCTGGTACCTAAGAAATGGTCAAAAAATCAATCACAATACTTTGAGAAACTTTGGAATAATGATAATCAAGCCTTTAATTCCAAGCAATGTCTTGGATTCAACACAGTAAGGCCTGTTGATGATACAAAATTTTGCTTAGTTGTTACTAATGGACATGAAAAAGATTGTTTGGAAATTCTGAACAACTATGAAGAGTCTACAATTGATGATGCCCCACCTGAATTTGAAGAAGAGATTAAATCAACAGTTGGTGAGTTACAAGAAATTAACCTGGGTACCGAAAAGGAACCGAGGCCAATTTTTATTAGCTCTCTACTTGGTGAAGAAGAATCTATGAATATGATTAAGCT